>JANAVB010016192.1:5771242-5926673 GCA_029216955.1 Iris pallida | reverse complement strand
TGATATAAATAAAAATATATATATAATATATAATATATATATATATATATATATATAATATATAGATATATATATATATATATTTTATATATAATATATATATATATATATATATATATATATAATGTAATGTATATAAATATGTATGTGTATGTAATATGCATCTAAGTATATTATGTATATATGTAGGTATCCTATATATTATATTATATGTGTGTACCATTATATATATATTATATATATGTATGTGTGGTATACATATAGGTAGCCTATATGTATATATTATTTTTTTGTAGCCTAAATGTATATATATATGTATGTAATATGTGATTTCCAGTGTAGGCCTAGATGCAATAATAGGTTGTGTGATGTTGGTTTTGACTTTATATTGTATAGGTTGTATGGGCTTGATATACTAGCATAGGCTAGTTTAGCCTGATTAGACTAATATAGACTTGTTAGGACTTAAAACGTTGTTAAACCTAGTTAACATAACCTAGACTTGTTTAGACCTATAATGACTTGTTTGACCTAATTTAGACTTGTTGGACCTAGTTTGACCATAGTTGACCTAGTTTGACTTCTAGGGTTGACCAGAGTTGACCAAGAGTTGACTTTGGCCTAAATTAACTTCTAAACGTAAACCAAAAGAAGCACATTAACATCCAATTGAAACGAATAATAACATAAACAACAGTATAACACAATGTAGCAGGCAACAAATAGAATGGGATCCAACAAATAGAATAGGATCCAACAAATAGAATAGGCACAACCAACAAGTATCCAAATAACCAAGTCTACACCAAATAACAAAGTCTACAACCAAATAACCAAAGTCTACACACAACCAACAAATAGAATAGGATCCAAACATCCAAGTCTACACAACCAACAAATATCCAAGTCACAAACAAAGGATCAAACAAACACAAAAAAACAGTCCTAACAAGGACTACTAGGGATCTGGTGCAGGAGGGGCACCGCCGCGACGAAGGGATAAGAACAACTTATACTCCTCAAGTGAAATCGATACCGATGGAGCAGGCAGTGACGTCGGTGGAGTCGGTGTCGAAGAAGAAGGCGGTGGAGGCGGCAGAGTCGACGACGATGAAGGCGCACCCGGAGGACCAGCACGCTCCAACGCTGTAAGTCGCTGGTGTTTTGAATCCATGATAGATAACATTCTATCACTGCTCTAAACCATCGAATCCTGCGCCAATCATAGCCTCTCGGCCATGGTCACCTGTCCTGTCTGCAGCTCCGTCACCGTGTGCTCTAACCCTCCAACGTTGCGCTCTGTCCTCTCAGTCGTCTCCATGAGCTCCATAATGTCGCGGTCGAGCGCATCCAATCGTGCTAGCAGCGCAGGATCGTCCGTAGGGTGCTGAGACTGCTCCTCGATCCATCGTAGCAGGTCGTCACGGAGAGACTCCATCATCTGGTGGACTCGGGCAGACTCCTGGGACGGCTGTGGACCATACACACTAGCAGGAGATGCCCTAGAGGACTGGGTCGCAACTAGGACGCCATAGGATCCCGTACCGTAGTACGTACCCCTACGGAGTCCACCAGCGGCGGTCATCCACAGCTCGTCCGCCGACGGAGCTTGAGAGGGCTGCGAGGAAGTACCGGCCTCTCCTGCATCAGGTGCACTAGCAGCCGCCCGTTCCCGCAGCCTCTGATACTCGGCCTAGAAAGTATGGATAGTACTTTATAATTTTTAATTTCTAATTAATGTACTTATTATTACTAACTACATAAATATTTATTTGCATCATATTTACTAAGTTAGATTAAAATTGACACGAAGTATTAAATTAAGATAACGTATTGTAATACTTACATAGGTCTGCTCGGCCCTCTCGTCAATAAGGTCTTCGTCCTTCCGATGGGTGGCCAGAAAGACGGTCACCATGTCGGCGTTACCGACCTTCCTTACCTGTAATTAAATATATTACCTTAGTAATAATTTATCGGTTTTGTATTAAAATAATATTTCTAAAAGAGAAAGACATACCAGACGACGAAAATATTCCATCATCGGAATCGACCCACCGCACCACTTCGAGGCATGTTGCCTAGCCGCCTTAGCCTTCTCCGACTTCTCCTTGTACCATGGCTCGTCGAATCGAGCCTTCATCGCATTCCACTGATCAGGGGTGATCCAACCTTGGATCGGCTTTCCGGCACGATCACGATCCTTCTGATCATTAATAGCGTCACGGATCAGCTTGGCAGCGACGGCAGGAAACATCTCCTCGATAAGCTCGGTCCGGTACGGTGGATAGAAAAACATATCCTAGAAGAGCGCAAACCAAATATTTATCAGTTATATATAATATGCAAAAATTATATGATTCATGTTAAAAGCAAATATATTTTAACCTTGAAGCGGGCAAACCAGTAGGCCTTCCTCTCGTCCGGAGCATCAGAGTAGTTAATCCAAGCACCACCATAATTATGCCTCAGCATGTGGCCTAGACGTCTCTGTACCTCTGGGGGACGATATCTATACAGACATATTATATTCATGAAAAAAGTTAATTTATGATAAAAAAACAGAAAAAAAAATTATAAACCAAGATCCAGGAAGCTGTCTCTGATCGGAGCATTTGTCAACTTGAACCGAAAGCCATTGACACAGTAACTTGCCCATATTTTAACAAAAGTAATTGGTCCCTTGGCAAGAGTTCTAATTAATTCAATCTCGGATGAAATTAGACGATCGACCTGAATATCAAAGAAGAGATAATAAGTTATTTATTGCGCAGTTGCATTAGAAGAGGCAAGTAATTATCGAGCTACTTACATATTCGCTCAACCAAGAAGGAAAATGACGTCTCATTTCTTGTTCTAATGCTTCGTCTGTTAGGTAGGGTCTAACCAGCCTCAACTTATCATTATATGTGCTGGAAAACAATGATGCAACCGCCGATTAGTACAATAATATTAGCTTATACTATTACATTGAGATGACGTAAACTCATCATCCTGAGTTACTTATCCCTCTAGCTTCTCCACTTCATCCTCGTCGCAATTGAGTAATACATACAACTGAGCAGCCCTTAGCGCTTCGTCATTCAAATATCTCTTCTTCATTTTCCCCGAAGGCTTTCCGGACGCATTGAATACTTTCAGTATTCCATCATTAAATTCTTGATATCCGTCGTCGTTTTTCGGATCCCTCGTTCTATTCGTAGCAACATGAGGCTTGAAATAGGAGGAGCAGAAATTTGTAATCTCCTCGAGAATATAGGCTTCACAAATAGAACCCTCGATCCGAGCCTTATTTTTTACCTTTCTTTTTAGGTGATTCAAATGTCGCTCGAACGGGTACATCCATCGATATTCGACGGATCCACTAACATGTGCCTCGTAGGAAAGATGAATCGGCAAATGCTCCATAGAGTCGAAGAATCCAGGAGGGAACACCCTCTCTAGCTTGCACAGTGTTACCGCAATGTCCTTCTCTTGCTTTTCTAGACGATCAACGAGCAATTTCTTAGAACAAAGGTCCCTGAAGAATATGCTAAGCTCCGTCAATGGATCCCAAACTGCATGCGGTAAGAATTTCCGAAATGCAATCGGAATTAACCGCTCCATGAATACGTGACAATCATGGCTCTTCATACCTGTCAGTTTGTTCTCCTTGAGGTCGACGTATCTTCTCAAGTTCGAAACATACCCATCTGAAAATTTTAGACCTTGAATCCACCTACAAAGCCTCACTATATCCTCCTTCTCCAGTGAGAAAATTGCCTTAGGCTGCTTCAATTTCCATTCCCGTCCTCTATCAAATGCAATGCAGGACGTCTACATATTTCTTCCAAGTCCAATCTAGCCTTTGGATTGTCTTTCCTCTTCCCCTTTACGTCCATTACAGTATTAATTATGTTGTCAAACACATTCTTCTCGATATGCATGACATCAAGGTTATGTCTAATCAGATTGGTGCTCCAATAAGGAAGATCCCAGAATATACTTCTCTTCGTCCAGTTATGAGTGCGACCAAATCTGTCACACTTGTAGCCCGTAGCAGGCTGTTCAACAGCTCTTGGTAAATCTTTTACCTCTTTCCATATTGTGTATCCGGGCCACCTTGGCGGGGGATTAGCCTTCTCCACAATGCCAGCACGAAAAGCATTCCTGTTCCTCCGGTACGGATGATCCTTCGGCAGGAATTGTCGATGACAATCGAAGAAGTACGGTTTGCCTCCGTGTTTCAAACGGAAAGCTTAGTGATGTCCATGCAATACGGACATGAAAGACGACCATGCGTGCTCCATCCAGATAACATTCCATAGGCCGGAAAGTCGTTGATGGTCCACATAAGTGCTGCCCGCATCTGGAAATTTTGTTTTTTCGATACATCGTACGTGTTGAAACCTACTTCCCATAGCTGATTCAACTCATCAATCAATGGTTGTAAATACACATCGAGGTTCCTTTTCGGATTGTTCGGACCTGGGATAATAACAGTGAGGAACATATACGGAGTCTTCATGCACATCCAAGGTGATAGATTATACGGGGTGACGATCACAGGCCAACACGAATGCTGGGATCCCGAAAGTCCGAATGGGGTAAAAACCGTCGGAGCAGAGACCCAATCTGACATTACGCGGATCAGAAGCAAAATTTGGATACTCTCGATCAAAGTGCTTCCATGCTTCTCCATCAGATGGGTGATCCAACACTCCTTCGGTATGTTCCCGCTTATGCCAACTCATGTTTTCTGCAGTTTCCTTCACCATAAACAACCGCTGCAACCGCGGCATCAACGGCAAGTAGTGCATCGAAGAGGTAGGCTTCCTGGCACCGACAGACTTTCCTCTACCACATGCCTTGTAGCGATCGACACCACAAAATCTGCAGGCGTCTTCATCCTTATCGTCTTTGTAGTACAACATGCACCCGTTGCGACAGGCATCGATTTTTTCGTATCACATCCAGAGCGATCTAACCATCCTCTTAGACCGGTAGAAGTCTTTAGGCAACTTCGCACCCTCAGGCAATATTTTTATAAGCAACTCCATAAGACGGTTGTAGCAATCTTGCGACATGTTAAAATCGGACTTGATGCTCAACAATCTTGTAACCACCTCCAACGGTGAATGATCCTCACAACCAGGATATAATGGAGTCCTTGCATTCTCCAGCAACTCCATGAACTATGCAGCATCGGGGTTTGGTGCCTCCTTAGGTGCATCATGATCATCCGGATCGAAACTAGGTCCGGCCGTGTCAAAAACCATGTTCACCAACCCATCGTCGTAAGGAGTGTTATTGTGGACATCCACATAAGGCTCGTACTCCGATGCTAAAGACACAAGTTCTTCGTGCTCGCTCCACTGATAGTAATTCGGCGTGAAACCCTTCGAGTATAAATGATACGTGACATCCACTTCTGGATGATATTTCAAGTTACAACATCTCACACACGGATACTTAATTTTGGTACCGTCCATGTACTGAGGGAACGCCTTGGCAAACTGCAGGAACTGGTGTACACCCTCTATGAATTCATCCCGCACACCGTACATGTCATCAGGATGACGGTTGTACATCTACGAACGATTTCGCAGATAGTAGTTCAGCTCCATATCCATTTGAGGATAATTCTGTAAGATAGATACATGCACATCGTTTAAACACTTGTAAAAGTAATCATGATACAACAAGTGGTAATAGATATGATGTATCCTATATAGTTTCTTTCCCTCTCTTTACTGTGAATCTTGGTTAATATTAATATTTTCACACTTCTCTAGGGTGAGGTTGAGGTAGATATCCTATGATGCGGAATAGTCGACTGAATGACCTGAATGAGAAGGAAGGAAGTAGGGAGGCTCACTCTATACACTCTAGGATTGACTTATTTCGTCGTTGATTTGACTTATTTTGGTAGTGTGAAATGTCAACAATATCCGATACGGTACCTCGAAGACCTAAATATAGAATATTAATGTCAATTGGTGTTTTGGAATCATAAACATGATATACTAGGTCAATTCTAGGTCTCCAAGTCATTTCTAGGTCACACTAGGACAACTGGGTCAATACCTTGCCAAACTTGGTCAAACTAGGTCACACCTAGGTTTTTAGGGCCATACGTTGCCTTACCAAGGTATTCTAGTCTATACTAGGCTAATACCCTATGTATTTGCCCTACCAATATCCTATTCACATAGGTAAAACCATTACTATGGCCTATTTACCTAATTACCTATACACTAGCCTATCCTTAACTCTAGTAAAAACCAATACCCAAACTCAATACCCCATACACTACAACATAGGTATCTCCCATACCCATGTGTCAACCCATTACCTAAACCTATAGGCTTCCTAAACCTATATATTACCTAGTCACTCTAGGTAAAGCCATTACCTATACTCATAGGTAAAACAATTCCTATCTTGAAGTTACCTATACTTATTGTCCTAGTCCTCATCTATACACATTATCCTAAGGCCTCGTTTGGTTCACCGATTTAAGGAACTAGGAAAGGAAAGTTGTTCCTTTCCTTTGTTTGGTAACCACAAACTTGAGAATCAATTTCCTCACATGGGGGAAAATTGGAGGGAATATGGTTCCACTCATGACCCATGGGATTCATTTTTCCTCCTCCTTTTCCAACATTTATTACAAAAGTAACCATGTGTTATTGCTTATTTTACCATTAATGCTTATTTTACCATTGTTATATTTTTGCTTCCCTTTCCTACACCAACCAAACAACGGAAAGGAAATGTGACAGGAATCCTACTTTTCGATTCCCATGGAAAATACAAAGGAATACATTTCCTTTCCGTGAACCAAACGAGGCCTAATAGTGTCAAAGTGTCCACGTGTTGTCAAAGTGTCAAAGTATCAAAGTGTCACAGTGTGTGTCAAAGTGTCCACTTGTGTGTCAAAGTGTCCACGTGTGTGTCAAAGGGTCGTGTCTGTGTCGCATCAGAAAAAAGGGAGATAGGGTTAGGGTTTACCGACACAGCGTTGGGGTTGGGTCGGGGTCGTCGGGGCTGGAGCAGCGGCAGAGGAGACTGGTCGGGTGGTCGTCGGAGGGAGTGAGTCGTCGGAGGAATGGGGTCGTCGGACAGGGGGTCACCGCGGGCAAGGGTAAGGGGAAGAGCGGAAGATTAGAAAATTTTGGGTGAAAAAGATAAAAAAATCGATCGGGCCAGAACCCTATATGAAATGTTTTAGCGACGTCAGTTAAAGACGTCGCTAACCGTCGCTATTTATTAAAACCTGGCGACGTCGTAAAAGTGGCGTCGCGAAACGTCGCTGAATAAAAAAAACAGTGACGTTTTGCGACTAGAATGCAACATCAGTTGTCCAAAACATAATTTGTGTCGCTAACTGTCGCTCAAACGTCGCTGATAGTGACGTTCAGCGACGTATATATAAAACGTCGCTAAAAGCACAAAACTTAGCGACGTATTTATCTGGAGTCGCTAATTTCGTCGCCATTATGACTTATTTTGGTAGTGGTTCCACTGGGCGCATGGGGACGCATGGGGCGCATCCTCGTATGGTGCTTGGTGCTGATGGGCGTATCAGTATGATGCGCGGTCTGGCCGGCGCATCCGCTTTGCATGACACGTCTTTATGGGCCCAACTGTTACGTTCTTCGAGTGCTTTGAATACCCATTTTTTGACTTGGCTGAATTCGAAGCGTCAGGTTCATCACCATTAATGTAAAGTTATTGCACGAGATTCGGAGAGCCGGCCACTTGGCACATGGATTTGATTTGCCCGGCCTATAAATAGTGGCATGGAGAGGGTTTGCTTCTCGTTTTCTCACGTCCTCCCGAAATGAACTTGTTTGCTCGAGCACATTCTGTTGACGAGATGCTCCCGAGGGTGAAGATGCGACGCGTTGTTTTTATTGATGCACTTGAAGGTGACTGTTACATCCAAAAGTCGGAGTCGAGAGCTTCTGAGGTAGGCAGAAGGTGCCTGTTGTATCCAAAGATCGGGATGTTCGAGCCTCGTCTCCGTTATGCTGGAAGAGCCGCAGATCGGAATTGGGGTGCTCCGATCATCTTCCTTGGGCTTTGGGGGAGCTCCTCCTCCCGCTAGAGTGGGTGTTGCCCATTCTGGTTGGGTTGAAAGTTGCTCCTTTAGCCGCAGGTTGATTTGCGGTGCTCTTCTCTTACTTGGTTTGGAGAGCTCTTCCTCCAGCTAGAGGGTTGATTGCCATCCTCGTTCTGCTCAATAAATGTTTCATTAGTCGAAGCATTTGATGGCGCATATGTTGACACTTCATGATGCGTCTGACTGGGGCGCTGAAGGGCGGCACATAACTGAGCTGCTGAAGGGATGCACATAACTGAGCCGCTGAAGGGATGCACATAACTGAGCCGCTGAAGGGATGCACATAACTGAGGATGCACATAACTGAGCTGTTGAAGGGATGCGCCTGGCTGAGAGCGTATGGCGAGATGCGCCTGTTTGAGAGCGCATGGCGAGATGTGCCTGTTTGAGAGCGCATGGTGGTTGCTGCACCTAGCTGTAGACTTAGGGTCTTTTCTTTGTAGAAATTTTCCTTTGTACAGCTCTTTTTAAGACATGTAATAGACTTTAATATGAAATAAAAATCTTCTTTTAATGTCTATGCTTTGCTATGCCAAGTACTTTATCTGAGCTCCCTGGCGCATGTGATGTTAGGCGCATAGGATTTCTGGTCCTGAAATTCTATGCTTCTACACCGAGTATGGCCGACTGTGCTGCTGACTGTGTAAATACTAATTTAAATTCAAAAAATCATTTAAAAATTATTTTTAACTCCAAATAAATTGCAAAAAATTTCTAGAAAATTTTAGAAAATATTTGTAAGTGTCTAGAACCTAAATAAAAATACTGTAACCCAAAATATCATTGTGTAACCCCACAATAAATTTCAAACGCCTATAAAAGTAAATTTTATTGGATTTAATTATCTAAAAATTACCAAAAAATCTAAAATAAATCCAGAAAAATTCTAGAATATTTTAGAAAATATTTCTAGTCATCTAGAGCCCAAATAAAAATATTTGGTCCCAAAATACTCCCGAATAACCTTACAGTAAATCCTGAAAGTCCAAAAAATAATAAATTCTTAAATATTAAATACCTAAAAATATCCAAAAATTATAGAAAATATAAAATAGCTAAATAATACATATATAAGTTATCTAGAGGTCATATGACCTTAATATGGTCATAGATCACCTACATGTTTCGACATGACTCCCAATGGTCATAAAATTAATCATAATCAAATAAATTTAAAATAAATTTAAAATTTTGGGAAGTGGGCTTACAAATCTACCTATCTTAGAAAATTTTCGTCCTCAAAATTTCAAAGAATAAGATTAGGCATGACTAAGAATATAATCAAAAAATGATACGATTAATGATCAAAATTGGTCAGCGAATTAGGCAC
This sequence comes from Iris pallida, assembly GCA_029216955.1. Classification (NCBI taxonomy): domain Eukaryota; kingdom Viridiplantae; phylum Streptophyta; class Magnoliopsida; order Asparagales; family Iridaceae; genus Iris; species Iris pallida. The sequence goes on along the minus strand of JANAVB010016192.1, from coordinate 5,917,236 downwards.
GATCATAGAATGAAAATCCAGATGTGATTATGAATCTAGTGGAATAGAATCAAATATAGTAATTGGTTCTAAATGATTACTAGAAAGAACTAAATGATGATTTTCGAATAGAAAAGATAGGAAAGGAAGAACTACTAGTTTATTGCGAATACGATAACAAGAAATAGAGAATATCAAATCAATTTGGAGTAGGAGTGCAAGATTTGCGGATCATAAAAAAATAATAGTCATGTGCCAATAAAAAATATAACATCTATGGTATTCGAAAATCGTATGCATATCTGAAGTTGTTTCACTAAGAATCTATGTCTCGCTAGTATACATCTGCCTGCAGTTATAAATCCTTGATTTTATGACTCAAATATGATATGTATCGAATATTCTATTACCTTTATCCAATATTGACATAATAACTCATAGATCAAATAGGACAACTATGACATAGTTTAAATAATATTCAATAACCTACACTTACTTGAAATTACTTTAACTTAAGGACAAGCCTTGCCAGTGTGCGACTGGCCACAGTCTCCATAATTCAAATAAATGGTGATAATGCGCATCTGCTTACCATTATAAGTCATCAAATATTCTTTCAAACTCTGTCCATAAGAATTTTTAAGGAGGTTTTAGAAATTCAACAAATTGATCATGATAAAAAATTGTAAATATCTGTCCTTGAATGAAAGTATCAGTTTTGAAAATCGTATGATTGATTAGGAAGAAGACGATCAAAGGCAAGAGAAATATAAATCATATATATCTTAAATTTTAGTGAAACAGACTCGAAATAAATATATGGATAATTAGATCATGTTAGGCTCAAACTCAATGGATAAAAATATTGACTCCTAGAGAAATAATTATTTTATGGCCAATGGAAAATAACTAAGTAATACGGATCTTACGATGTTTAGAGAGGGCAGAAAATAAAATTGCACAAATGATCCAGATTAGGAATTGAATCCTAGGAAGTCCTAATTTACCAGGCGATACCATCATATCGAAACACATTCTAGGAAAATTTCTCAAGTTATCTAATACGGTTTAGAATTTAATAAATTCCTACGTAAATCACATGGCTTAATTATGAATGAGCACTTCCTGGTCGCAGGCTCGTAATAGTACAATTAACTTAACTACTATCACGAGTTCGCACAATTTTACGAAAACAGACCTACATGGGCCACCAAAAAACTTGTCACGATCCGTACCAGCTTTTCGGGATACGAGTACGTAGGCAAGTCCAGCCTACGCCGAAGCATCGATGGTAGTACATTGTCTAGATCTTAATGTCAAACTCAAATATTACAAAATTATATCTAATTGCTCATTCACAATAATTATTCAAATTATAAATCCAATAATTCATAAAAATAACATTCGAAAACAAATTCGCTAAAATAAAGGAACTATATAATCTATAATCTAAGGTCGACTTCCAAGGTCTCTATCTCCTCCGTATAGTCCATAGCACAAAAGTAGAAAGCATGTCAAGTCATCTGCAACCATCCAATCAGAAAAGAAGTAAAGTACAACCTTATTGTATTTATGTAACTTAATACAAAATAAAGCTAGACAATAGAGATACAATGTAACAATAAAAGAACATGTACATGAACTGAAAACGATAACATGTATAAGAAACTACTAGCAGAAACATGTATGAACAAGACAACTGGAAAATGAACATGAATAAGCAGAACTAATCAAACAGTACTTTGAAATACCTTTCAACATGTAAACGACTGGGCTAATATGGCACATCATATGATGGCTATCACACATTTTTGGTACGGCTAACCCATACGTGAGGTGTATGACTTAGCTATCATTCATTAAATATTCACTGGAATTTGTTCACACATCTACTCTGCCACGTCTCGATTCGGGGAATCGTTCGTTACCGCTTGATTCATGTCGAATCGTTCGTCCTCGCTAAGGCGTGATGTCATACAAGTCTGGAATTACACTTGTACAAAGCGTGCTCATGTTCCTTCTATAAAAGAGACATTTTCAATAGAGATTTGCAGCAAGTTCACAAAGAAGTTGGACAACATAGGTATGATCTGAATAAGCTCTTTATTGATATCTTTGAAATAGAAAACATAAAGCTCTCAAACAGTCGAGATAAAATGCCAAACTTAGCTACAACTTGCAGAAATATTGAAATGAGATACAACTTGTTCCATACATCATATCCCTTTATTAATAATGCGACAATAACCACCTTCAGCAAAATACCTTCTTCTTCAAGTGGAAACTTGAAGGAAGTATGAAGCTTCTAAAGAGTCGGACAGCAAGCCTTCAGCGTCTAAGATTATCCCTGGGGTTCCCGGCACCTGTGGAGACGAGGGTCAGTATATTGTAACATATGTACTGGTGAGCGACCGTAACCAATCTCACCATAAATCGACAGTAGTAAATTATGTGAATGTACACTATTGATTTATGATCATTCTATCTTGCCTTACGGTCCATTAACAATTCATATTGATAGAAAACATAAGAAGCATACATCGATGTTAGAAACATAAGCAATTCATATTGTTCTAACATAATCAATTCATATCGTTCACCAATTTGGTGAATCTTACCCACGGTCGACAACCATCCCTGTATATCTATGAGTAACACTTACTCTTACCTGCATAAGACATTGTTAGCTATGCCACCTGTCTATATGAAGGTCACTGACTACACGCCAACTTGGACATCATGGTCAGACGACTCTCCTTCAGCGGTGGGTAGCTAGCCCAATCGAAAGGTTCCTGAAAGACCGTGCTACTACTTCAGCACTGTGCTACTACTTTAACATATTATTCCACCTAGGCCGAATCGGTTCCGTGACCTCGGAGTACCGTTCGAGAAACTATATCTTGTATACAAGTTGTCCATGACCATGCGTGTAAATACAACTTAAGTAAATAAGAAACATGCATGCATGATAACAGAATTCAAGTACGTAAGTCACAGTTCTCATTCATCTTGCCATCTTACCATCTCGTCTTAAGCCATAGGCTCGCATACTCGTTTATCCAACGAAGGGACTATTCATTTGTGTTATCATTCTTTCGAACCGAAGTTCGATATACTTACTGTCCAGTGTTTGGGACTTTGTATCACTTGTTCAATAATTCACATCGTAGCATACAAGGCTTCATTTATTTGCAACGTAAGCCTAGTCATGTGATAATTTATCTTTCATTATCTTTCCAAGTTATTACTAGGCATCTTTTATTCAGCACCAAACACAATAACAAGTCTACCATTGTTACGCGCGAAGATTAAGAATCGTCAAAGGATCAAAGCTACTCATTTGTTGGTGAATTATCGAGAGAAAGAGGTCTTTCACGTAACGTCAAGCTCGGTTCACTGCGTTAGCACCTGCATTGGCACCAACGTCTGGTCAGCATACTTATTCTCTTTCTCTCAATGATTCGATATAAAATGCATAGACAGTGAAATTAAATCCAGGAAAACATTCATCGAAAATAATCACGAAAATGCACACAAAAGCCAACAACAAAAGCGACATCGAAAACCAGCAGGACAACGGTCTCGTGGCAAGCGACTCTTATATAGAACTCTTTTCCCAAGATGCGCGCCACTGTATCTTGGGCATTATTTCAAAAGAGTCCAATCCATAATGAGGAAAGGATCTCAATTCATTATCCCATGATCCTAAAGTTTTTTCAAGTAAAGTTTTCCAATTCTCATCCGACTCGGCCATTCGGCCGCTATTTCGATTCGTGCTCCGAAACGGGATTCAGGACATTACATATTAATACACTAACAAAAAGTTATGTCCCCGAAACTTAAACACAAACCCACCTAGATCGAATAACGAAGAAAACTTTTCCTTCATATCCGCTTCAAGTTCCCAAGTCGACTCCTCGACAGAATGATTTCGTCAAAGCACTCGAACTAAAGGAACAACTCGATTCCGCAAAACTTTATCCTTCCTATCCAAAATCTGCACGGGCTCCTCCACATAAGACAAGTCAGCTTTTAGTCCTAACTGACCGAAGTCTACCACATGGCTTGGATCATGCACATACTTTCGTAGTTGGGAAACATGGAAGATATCGTGCACTCCATCCAATGCCGGTGGTAACGCGGTCTGATAGGCAACTGGGCCGACTCGTTTAAGAATTTCAAACGGGCCAACAAATCTCGGACTTAACTTTTCCTTCGCACCGAATCGCATAACTCCGTGCACTATTAAAATAAGGCAAATTAGCGACGTCAGGATACGTCGCTAATTAAGGAAAATATGTCACAAATTAACTTCTCCTTTCAGAAATATGTGATCGTCCACCAAAAATTCCAATGGTCGTCGATGAGTATCCACATAACTCTTCTGTCGACTTTGTGCCAAAAGTAACTTCTTCCGAATCATGCAGACCTTTTCGACGGCCTGCTCCACCATCTCTGGACAAGTACCTGTCATTCACCAACTTCATCCCAACAAATTAGAGACCGATATTTTTGCCCGTATAATGCTTCATACGGATCCATCTTTATACTCGACTGGTAACTGTTATTGTAGGCAAATTCTGCTAGCAGCAAGTGAGTGTCTCAACTGATTTTCAGATCAATTACACAAAGCCGTAGCATGTCCTCAAGTATCTGATTCACCCTTTCGGTCTGGCCATCGGTTTGTGGATGGTATGCAGAACTGAATTTTAATTGCGATCCCATGGCCGAATGTAAATTGCCCCAAAAATGCGATACAAATCTTCCATTCCGATCTGACACTATTGATGCCGGCACCCCATATAATCGGACAATTTTATCCAAGTATAGCTGGGCTACCCGATCGACGCTCCATGTGGCTTTGATTGCGATGAAATGTGCAGATTTGGTTAATCGATCAATGATTACCCAAATTGTATTATTCCCTCGCGGCGTCTTCGGCAAGCCAACTATCACTACCAAAATATGTCAAATTAGCGATGAATTTAGCGACGCCAGTTGAAAACATCGCTATATTTTGTGTATTTAGCGAAGTATGTAAATGACGTCGACGTCGCTGAACGTCACTATCAGCGACTGTAATTATAGTTTGGAAAGAACAAGTCGCTATGTAGTCGCAAAACGTCACTTATGTATTTTATTCAGCGACGTTTGGCAACATTTAATAATGTCCGTCGCTATCCTATTACTTAACAGCGACGTCTAGCGACGTCTCACTTAGACGTCGCTAAAAACTTTCATTTAGGGTTCTGGAAACCCGATCGATTTTATTTTATTTCCCAAATTTTCATTCTTCCGCCGAGCGCTCTCGTTTCTCTCCCCCTCTCCCTCTCGTCTCCGGCGACCGCTACCCCGACGAGCTCCTCCCCTCCGGCGAGGCCTCTCCCTGTCGACCCCTCCCCCCGACGATCGCTCCCTCTCGTTTCTCTCCTCCTCCCTCCGGCGTTGCCTCGTCCCTCTCGTCTCCGGCGACCGCTCCCCCCTGGTGACCTCGTCGTCGCTCCTCCACCGTCGACCCCCTCGTCCCCTGTTCTGCTCCGCGACCCCTACCCGACCCAGTCCAGGTATACCTAACCCTAACCATATCTCCTACTGACACGGCACAGACATTTTCAACCTGTGAATATCGATTTTATACAGTGCCTATGATTGTAAACACACACACATTTTTAATCTGAAATCTGAGAATAGTGACTCTGATTTTGTGTACACTGTTAACATACACATCTACACACACTCTTACACACACTACACAAATCTGAATGTGGATACACACATACACTTTTGCACCACTGTTAAATCTGAATGCAATATGCATATATGTATGCAAATGGGAATACATGGATATATGCAAGTTGGTAAGCACATATGAATGCAATATGCATATATGTATGCAAATGGGAATACATGGATATATGCAAGTTATAAATACAATGTTTGGATAACATATGAAATGTAATGTATAGGTAAGCATTAATGTAGGTAATGACATGTAATCATGTAATACATATGTATAAAGAATAGAATGGGTGAATGTATTATGCATGTTTAGATAACATATGTGATAGACATATATGTATGCATAAATGTCATGAACTAATAATCACGTGTAATGCATATATGTTAAGAAATGAATGAATGTAGAAATGCAAGCATCTATGTAAATATGCCTATGATTGAATGAATGCAAGTTCAAATATATGAATGTAATGTAAGCATGTATATATATGTAATATGTGTTCTCTATGACTTGTGATGGTGTGTGTTTGATTGCCTAGGCTTGGTTAGGCCTAGTGAGACTTGACTGGACTAGGATTGACCTAGTTGACTAGTGTAAGCATGTATATATATGTAATAGCGACGCTTACCGACGTCTTTAGTGACGTCGCTTATGTTTAGTTTAGATTCTTATAGTTTATGTTTAGATTCTTATATGAAATGCACACTCATATTTGTGTCATACTAAGTGATTTTGATATCTAATATACTAAGGAGTATCCTAGTACCTACAGTGTATAGAGTATCCTAGAAGTATAGGTATGATTGGTATATCGTATCACATAGAGTGTATAGAGTATCCTTTCAGTCTATAAGAGTTACTTCACTCATTTTGTCAAGACAAGTAAATTTTTTAAATATTGACGGTATATATACCGTCAACATTTGGTTTTGCCTTGTAGCTACAGGCAGTTGCCTGCATTTTGCCTTATAACTTGGCCTTTGGCCTGTGCTTGAGCAGTGTGGACTTCCAGGTTAGGGTGTTAGTTCATGATTAGCATTATTTAGATATTAGTTTCAGTTAAAGGGTTAGTTTAGATTATGATATTAGTTTATGTTAGAAGGAATATGAGAGTTAGTAGATGTTAAAGTAGGATATTAATTTATTAGTTAGGATAGATAGTTTGAGTTAGGATACTGCTCAAGCACAGGCCAAAGGGTCGATATTGAATATTAATTTAAAAAGGTTTACCTTTCTTGACAAACTGGGTGAAGTAACTCTTGTAGACCCAAAGGATCGATATTGGACAGTTGGGATGAGTATCAGAATCGGTATCGGATTAGTATCGACCGTATCGGATTAGTATCGGCCGTATGTACTTAGTGTCGTGTACTCCTAAAAGTACAATTATACCTCGACCGTATGTACTTAGTATCGACCGTATCAGATTAGTATCGGTCTATCGGATATGACACTTTGACACAAGACAGTTGTTTTAGTCCCAACACAGTTATTTTTGTTTCTTCTTTCAAATTTTTTGTTTGTAATATGTGGAATGAATGAACAATTTATGTTGCACACCCATATCTAAACTGCCTTAACATTTATTTACTGACTGCATTGTGCATGTATCTATCCTACAGAATTATCCTCAATTGGATATGGATATGAATTACTACTTATGGAATTGTTCGTGGATGTACAACCGTCATCCTGATGACATCACTACAACAAAAAGACATATTAATGACGCTTGATAAGTGGATTTCATGACGGTTGATAAAGAAGCGTCATCAAAGTTCAGCAAGACTATTCTATGACGGTTTTCTATATAAACGTTATTGATTGTCTCTCAGTGATACGAGCGTTATGAAAAAAATACCAAAATTTAAGTCGAAACCTTGACTCTCCCGTACTTACTCCCGCACTTAAGAAAAAGTCTCAACCCTTCTCCTTCTCTCTTTCTCCTCCCGCTCCCCACTCCCGAACTCCCCTCAGCCCGCTCCTCTCCCGCCGTTATAATGTCCTCCTCTCTCGTCACTCTTCCTCTTGGTTCTCTCCCGGGCTTTCTTCTCCCTCCTTCCTCCTTCTTCCTTCATCCAAACCCTAACTCTAGAAAAGCAAACCCTAACCCTAATTTATCTCCTTCGATGTGAAATCGGACGAGACCGATCGTACTCTCCACTGCAAGATCCGGCAACGATGGCGCTCCTCCGTCGCTCCCTTGCGATCGGACTCTTTGTCGACTCTGTCTTGGCGTCGATCTCTGGGGTTTTCGCTGCGGATCCGCCTATAGTCGGCGGACGGAGGGATCTATCGGAGAAATCCATTCCAGGTCGGTGAGATCGCTAGTTATTTTTCTCGATTTCTTGTCCATTATGGAATTTTGAGTACTGGGGCTGGATTGGCCTGACCCCTTAGTTACATTCGCACTATCGTGTCTTAGTTGATCTTTGCCTGCTGTAAGTTCTTTCAGTACAAGCTAATTGATCATGTCCTTTCACACAATTGACTAGTTAGTATTGCTTCAATTTAGGTGAGGGTTTACACAACATCTCAAGTCTTTGACACCTCTGGCTCTATATATTCCTTTGAGACAGATTGTACTAAATGGTTTTTCTTTCTTAAGATATCAAATTAAAGACCAGTAAGATATATGATCTTAAATAATAAGTTCAAAGAAATTTTAGATTACAGCTTCACATGAGATAGATTACATTGTCAGTGGAAGGTTAACAATTAAAAAGTAGGATAAGAATTAAGAACTTTTTGACCTAATTCTGATACAAAGTCGTCATGATGCGCGAAAATTGATGATTACATTAAACTTTTATAGTTTCTGCAACCAGTAAGTCCCTTGTAAAATTTTATGGTAGTCTATGTTAGAGTGTCATTTGCTCTGTTTGGGCCAAGTTTTGAAGGTATGCCAGTGAATCATGTTTCCCCACTAATAATGTGTATGTTTGAGCATATAGGAAGCAGGGACACTCCAAAAATCTGATCCGTTGTTTTTCGGAAACATATCAAGGATACTACAAAATATACTAGGGCATTCCAAAATAGGTGTCATGTCTGTATCCGTGTCATTGTAGATATACACATGTGACTATATGGATATACTGTTCTGGCCATTTTCCACTCCTATTTAGGATCCAACCTACTGCCTTGTCCATTTTATATATTGTATCTTGGGTTCCTTTCCATGGTTCACATTTTATGTTGTATATTTTTATGTTTGATGAGAACTCATAAAATGTGGAAAAATGGTAGATAATGATGCCGTAATGGACCAACCTATGGGTGTATATTGTGGTAGTGAAAACTGTTTTTGTCATAATTCGAAGAGCTCTATGAATATGTTGATGCTCCGTTTGCCTTTACATGTGTTTCTGTTGTGCGTAGATATAGGTGAAGCAGGACATGATCGATAGGAACTCTATGTATATTGTCAATGTGAATTTTATGGGTTAGGAAGCTTATAACCTGAATAAATACTATTATGTTGGCAAAATTGCATAATATAAAAAATGAACTACAAGAGAAGTGATTACCAAACTGGGATGAGAACACAACGAATGGCACCGAATTCTGGCACAGGAACAATTTTGGGTAGCAGGTTGGTGGATTGATCGCCTCGGTTAGATTTCTAAATCTGATAATATGACATAGTATTGGTTATCTGATCGGATATATGATCTGATACATCGTTGGATATTCATCTCGACCTAATTGGATTTGGTTTGACCCAAACATAGGGTCCCACATGAATAAGGCTTATCAAATTTGCATGATTCTAGTCTTCTGATACCATCAGTGACATGACTTATCTTCTTATTGTATTCTACCAGATGGAAAGGCAACGGCATGAAGATGAGCTAAAGAACCGATCCTCTAAGAAAGTACATGAGGCAGAGGGTGCCATTTTAAACCGATTGAGTTTTTGCCCTTTCTGTCCACTTTATGCAATAACATGTTATAATAGGCTGGGTTTTTTTACTTGTAACTGATGCATAAATATGTGCTTAATACTTTGCATATATTTGTTTGTTAATTATTTACAAACAAGGCAACAAGCCCCCAAACAATGTCAACTGGTGGTAGCTTGAAATCGATGAAAGAGAAACCCAATCAAACGTATAAAAATGCAAAAGAGGGATCTGGCTTGCAAATTGTTGGACTTTAGCTGAGATAAATTGCCATCCCATCATTCAAACATAGAAAGACGATCCTCTACAATCAAGCACATAACACTTTAGATATACATAACAAAGAAGAGGAAATCAGTATGGAACTGGATCGATTTTTGGTAAACGTATGACATGGTATAATATAAAATGCTAGCAGCACTATAAGAATATACAGACAAAACCTAGGTTGCACTCTAAATTCTGTTTATGCGTGTATTCAAATGACGAGGCCTATTGGCAGATATAAATATATTAATAGAAGTGGTGTAGTCTGACCTTAACTACTTCAACTGTTAATGAAAATGAAAATTTTTGTAAAAGAAAAAGCATAAAAAAATATAAGATATCAGATACAGAAGGGTTCAGTCAAATAACTGCTAAAAATGAAAAATATGCAATACCACCTCTACTTGCATACTCATAGGAAGTACAAAAGTTAATTTCAAATCTCAAGGCATTCTATGTTTACTGCTTGGTTGTGCGAACTTAAATCCCATGGACTTGTTTTTAAAACGAAATGTAACTTGTTTTTAATCTTTGATGAATGATACATGTTAGGCTTTTCATCTTCACCTTGGTAATGTTGGGTACTACATAGATGCAAAATTTACTCCTATGGATCTGGATGAGAAACCATTAAGCCAGCATATGTCATATTAGAAAATGTTGTTGAAAGTAAGTTATAGGAACATATATTGTAAACTTCAGTGTCTTTGGATTATAATAGAGCTTTAGTTAATATGATAATCACATATTCTGATATGAGCTTTAGTTAAACTGATAATACATGAGGTGTAAAGTACATGTATGTTTTTAGTGTTGTAACATATATTTTATTCTTTTGGGCTATGGTTAATTTCAAATTTTCTAATCATAGGTGGTGGGTAGGTACCATCAGTATGTAGCACTTGGAATGTTTTAGGACATGCTACAATGCATCAATCTAGGTTGTTCCATACTCAATGTACTTTAAGAGAGGCTAGTTACTGGGAGAGCAATTGATGTTACTGCAGCAGAGGTTGCACTGAGACTAGTGAGGCCTGGGAAAAAGGTACTTGACACAATCTTCTATATGCACCATTAAGCTCTTGGGATATACTATTTTTTGATGTTGTGTTAATTCATTTGTTAGTGCATTGTATAATTTGATATTATTTGTTTGGTCTTATTTGTGGTTTATAAGGTTTGTATTTACGCAACAATTCCTTCATGTATGTTATGGGATCTATACTAAAGTTTTACTATTTGTATGTTGTATATGCCAATGTGATTATTTCTTTTTTATTATTGGCTTTGATTTCATTCTTGATAATACATTATGTTTAGAAATTGTTGTGTTTCCTCCTATTTGTTTCTCAGGGAATGCCACTCCCGCGAGTTGTATTGTCTGTTTATGTGAATAAAATATATGATCGATTGATTTAGATTTTTTATTTGCTTTAAATGCTACTTTACATAAAATCTTTATTGACTTCATAACAACATTTAGGTTATACTTTATAGACTAGGTATCATGTTTGTATAATGTCAGAACTCATTTTCAAATATGAAAACAATATTTGTGGAAGTAAATATTTGGTTTCCAATAGACCCAAATGTGCTACAAATAACCATTTAAATCCTAATTTATGTTTCTTATTCATTGTAGGGACCATGTCATACACCATGACATTTTCGTTGTGTATAAACAGTATAATATCTTTCAGGATTTCAGCAATCCATTCGATATATTCGAGTCATTATTTGAAGGCATGGGTGGAATGGGAGGAATGGGCGAAAGCAGAGCTGCTCGCAACAGGCCAATGCAGCGTGATGATGAAAGCTACAACCTCGTCCTTAACTTCAAAGAAGCAGTATTTGGTGTGAAAAAAGAGATTGAGGTAACCAGGCTGGAGAGTTGCAGCACCTGCGATGGCTCTGGGGCCAAACCTGGCACAAAAGCGACCAAATGTAGCACATGTGGAGGCCAAAGACAGGTGATACAATGACCATATACAGATGTTGATGTACCCTATTTTGAGACAATAAAATTTAGCTAGCTAAAGTACTTTATATCTGTGAGATGTTGATGTACCCTATTTTGAGACAAAGAAATAGAGAATGGTATTTTATATTACATTTCAATGTTTTGTTGTGAATATGGATCAAAGTGGTTGTTTTCGAATTGAATTGAGCAGCATTTGGAATGTATAACATGCAGTATAGAGCGTTATAAATATGATACAATGACCATATACAGATCATCTATTCATAACGCTTTTAAAATGTCCTGACTACTAAACCATATTAACTATTCATAACGGTTTTACATAAATATCCATAAAGCTTTGAAAATAAAATGTAGCAGAAATTCAACCTACTAATGACGTTCTTGGAAGAATTATCTATAACGCTTTCAAAAACATTTATAACATCCGTTTTCATAATGGTTGGATTGAAAAAAAGTCATGGTTCTTAATTAATGACGGTTTTTAGCCGTCATTAAAAGGTATTTTTGTTGTAGTGCATGTGCGGTGTGCGGGATGAATTCATAGAGGGTGTACAGCAGTTCTTGCAGTTTGCCAAGTCGTTTTCTCAGTACATGGACGGTACCAAAATTAAGTGTCCTTGTGTGAGATGTCGCAACTTGAAATATCATCCAGAAGTGGAGGTCACGTATCATTTATACTTGAAGGGTTTCACGCTGAATTACTATCAGTGGAGAGTGCACGGAGAACTTGTGTCTTTAGCATCGGAGTATGAGTCTTATGTGGATGTCCACAAAAACGCTGCTTACGACGATGGGTTGGTGAACATAATTTTTGACGCGACGGAGCCTAGTTTCGATCCGGACGATCATGATGCACCTGAGGAGGCACCGAACGCCGATGCTGCACAGTTCATGGAGTTGTTGGAGAATGCAAGGACTCCATTATATCCTGGTTGTGAGGATCATTTACCATTGAAGGTGGTTACAAGATTGTTGAGCATAAAGTCCGATTTTAACATGTCGTAAGATTGCTACAACCGTCGTAAACTGCCCTTCGACAAGCGGCACAAAGTGGCATCAGAGGTGAAATATGCTTCTCTTGGGGCGATATCTTCCCTCCTTGAGGGGTGGACTGTGGAGACTTCACTGATTGCTTCATTTTCCCCTTATCTTTACTGCTATGTCTCTCCTGCCTCTTTTACATGAATAGCCTACATTCCCGCTTCGTCAAAGCAGAGAAGAAGACCATTCATGTTCAAAAAATGCTTATCCCGGTTGGCCTGTGAAGACCTAGAAGGAAGCTTTCTCCCCTCTCCCTTACCCAATGAGCTGCTTTCGCTCCTGTCCCTATCAGATGAAGCTGTCTCATAGGCCAATCTATCTTGCGAGAAACTAACGATAGACAGGTGTCATGGGTCTTTCTGTCTTTGCTCGGTGAAAGGTTAGAAAAAATGGCTCCCAGTTGCTGCTGTTGGGCCTGAAATTGCTCCATCAACATTGACCTTAATGTAGTCCGGTGGGGGCGGCTTCCAACCATCATTTTTTAGAGGGACAGACCGTGGAAAGCGAATCTCCTAAACGGGAACAAGCAAGGGCTTACCTTAGAAGCTCTTTTGAAGTTGCCTTTTCACTAAAAAGAAAGGGCCTTCTAGCGATAGAGACTAACAAGGTAACTTACCAATACTAAAGGCGGATCGATCAGGCTGAAGCTATTGTAACATCTCAAGCTTATCTTTCTTTTGCACCCACCTACCCTGTACTGTCGAACGTTTGCAACAGTTATAATCTTCTATAATAACTAATAAACCGATTCAAGTGATTGAAACACAGGACCCTTTTCTACAGTTACAGGACCGTTGCGACAGTTGTTGATACCGATCAACTTGTACTACTTGCTGGCAGCATTCCTTGAGTTAAGGATGGATAGTGGCAGTCTTAGGTCCTGTAGTAGCTCTCCTGATGGTACTTCTATTATGAGAGAGAGGTTAGCGATAGCTACGGGGAAGAGCTCGATGACTACGCTTGTGCGGACGTGCGCACGAAGACTGGACCCTAAATAACCACAAAAACATAGGTAAGCTCCCTAACAGGGGCCGCCCTCCCTCTGAGCCTTCCCGTCCAGTAAGCTGTGCTACGCGTACGCGCATGCACACACGGGCGCGGGTACGCACATGCGTACGTACACACGGGTAAGTCGCAAAGCTGAAGATGAGGACGTTGAAGGTCGTGTTAAGCAAACACTTCAAGGTATTCATCTCCCGACCGCAACTTACCACAAACCCAAAACTGGAACGGTATAGGACGTCGGTCGATTTTGGCATGGCGGTGTTCCTATGTTGACCAGTCTTAAGAAAGGTTTGGGTGGGGAGTTCTATTTCTTTAGAATAAGGAAGAGAAATGGATGATAATTCATCTCTTCATGCTAATAGAAGAGCGGATCCAATACACATCAGAATTCTCAGGAAATGCAGCAAGTACTTGAGGAATTTGGGGATGTACTGCAAGACAGCGAATGAGACAGCATCCGAGTCTCGCTTAGTTGTGAGCGCTCATCGGACGGACCGAGTTGGTAAAGACACAGAGGTTCCGAAGGAACGAGCTGTAAAGGTAGGCGAGCGACAGTGAGGTGACCGATAGGGAGGTAAAGCGAGCAATCATCATACGAAAATGAACCAACTCAAAGCGGCTTGCGCACTTATAGAAATATTGCCTGAGGGTGCTAAGTTGCCTAAAGACTTCTACCACTCTAAGAGGATGGTGAGATCGCTCTAGATAGAATACGAGAAAATCGATGCATGTCGCAACGGGTGCATGTTGTACTACAAAGACGACAAAGATGAAGATGCCTGCATATTTTGTGGTGGAGATCGCTACAAGGGCAGTGGTAGAGGAAAGTCTGTCGGTGCCAGGAAGCCTACCGATTTGATGCACTACTTGCCGTTGATGCCGCAGTTGCAGCGGTAGTTTATGGTGAAGAAAACTGCAGAAAACATGAGTTGGCATAAGCAGGAACAGACCGAAGGAGTGTTGGATCACCCATATGATGGAGAAGCATGGAAGCACTTTGATTGAGAGTATCCAGATTTTCCTTCTGATCCGCGTAATGTCAGATTGGGTCTCTGCTCCGACGGTTATACCCCATTCGGACTTTCGGGATCCCAGTATTCGTGTTGGCCTGTGATTGTCACTCCGTACAATCTACCGCCTTGGATGTGCATGAAGACTCCGTATATGTTCCTCACCATTATTATTCCAGGTTCGAACAATCCGAAAAGGAACATCGATGTGTATTTACAACCATTGATTGATGAGTTGAATCAGCTGTGGGAAGTAGGTTCCAACACGTACGATGTATCTAGAAAACAAAAATTTTAGATGCGGGCATCACTTATGTGGACCATCAACGACTTTCCGGCCTATGGCTGTTATCTGGATGGAGCACGCATGGTCGTCTTTCATGTCCGTATTGCATAGACCGGACTAAGACTTTCCGTTTGAAACACGGAGGCAAACCTTGCTTCTTCGATTGTCATCGACAATTCCTGCCGAAGGATCATCTGTACCGGAGGAACATGAATGCTTTTCGTACTGGCGTTATGGAGAAGGCTAATCCCCGCCAAGGTGGTTCGGATACACGATATGAGAAGAGGTAAAAGATTTACCAAGAGCTATTGAAGAGCCTGCTATGGGCTACAAGTGTGACGGATTTGGTCGCACTCATAACTGGACGAAGAGGAGTATATTCTGGGATCTGCCATATTGGAGCACCAATCTGATTAGACATAACCTTGATGTCATACATATCGAGAAGAATGTGTTTGACAACATAATTAATACTGTAATGGACGTAAAGGAGAAGACGAAGGACAATCCAAAGGGACTTGGAAGAAATATGTAGACGTCCTGCATTGCATTTGATAGAGGACGGGAATGGAAAGTTGAAGCAGCCTAAGGCAATTTTCTCACTGGAGAAGGAGGATAAAGTGAGACTTTGTAGGTGGATTCAAGGTCTGAAATTTCTATACGGGTATGTTTCGAACTTGAGAAGATGCGTTGACCTCAAGGAGAACAAACTGACAGGTATGAAGAGCCATGATTGTCACGTATTCATGGAGAGGTTAATTCCGATTGTATTTCAGAAATTCTTATCCCTGGTTGTTTGGGATCCATTGACCGAGCTTAGCATATTCTTCAGAGATCTTTGTTCTAGTAAGTTGCTCGTCGATCGTCTAGAAAAGCAGGATAACGATATTGCAGTAACACTGTACAAGCTCGAGAAGGTATTTCCTCCTGGATTCTTCGACTCCATAGAGCATTTGCCAATTCATTTTTCCTACGAGGCATGTGTTGGTGGGCCCGTTGTTTATTGGTGGATGTACCCGTTTGAGCGCATTTGAACCACCTAAAGAGGAAGGTGAAAAACAAGGCTCGGGTCGAGGGTTCTATTTGTGAAGCCTATATTCTCGAGAAGATTACAAACTTCTGCTCGACGTATTTCAAACCTCATGTTGCTAGAATAGAACGAGGGCTCCGAAAAATGACGACGGTTATCAAGAATCTAATGATGGAATACTGAAAGTATTCAATGCGTCCGAAAAGCCTTCAAGGAAAATAAAGAAGAGGTATTTGAATAACGAAGAGCTAAGAGCTGCTCAGTTGTATGTATTACTCAATTACGATGAGGATGAAGTAGAGAAGCTAGAGGGGGAAGTAATTAATGATGAGTTTACGTCATCTCAATATAATAGTATAAGCTAATATTATTGTACTAATCGGCGGTTGCTTCGTTGTTTTTCAGCACATATACTGCTGAGTTGAGGTCGGTTAGACCCTACCTAACAGACGAAGCATTAGAACAAGAAATGAGACGTCATTTTCCTTCTTGGTTGAGCGAATATGTAAGCACCCCGGTAATTACTGGCCTCTTTTAATGCAACTGCACAATAGATAACTTACTATCTCTTCTTTGGTATTCAGGTCGATCGTCTAATTTCACCCGAGATTGAATTAATTAGAACTCTTGCCAAGGGACCAATTACTTTTGTTAAAATATGGCCAAGTTACTGTGTCAATGGCTTTCGGTTCAAGTCGACAAATGCTCCGATCAGAGACAACTTCCTGGATCTTGATTCCACGAAAAACAGTTGTTTGTGTATCAAATCTTCGAACTTCAAAGACGTCGATCCAGGAAATGATTTCTTTGGCATCTTGTGAGAGATTGTGGAGTTGACGTATAATTATGACAGAGAACCTGCAAAGATCATGTTGTTCAAGTTTGAATGGTTCGATCCGACTGAAAATCAAGGTTGGAAAATTGACAAGCATGGTCTTGTGGATATAAACTACAAGTGTAGATATCAAGGCTACGAACCATTTGTCCTAGCAACTCAAGCTCAGCTCGTGTACTTCACAGCTTATCCGAGACGGGGAGCAACGAAGTCTGACTGGTGGGCAGTATGCAAGACTAAAGCTAGAGATACTTTTGATGTTGCGAAAAAGCTTATCAGGAGGACGAGCTACCACTTGTAACCAATATTGTTGATGTGGACTCCACGGAAGTTACGCATTACACGACACATAATGTAGAAGATGTAGAATTATCCGAAGAGGAAGACAAAGCCGACGAAGGCGAAGATGAAAGTAAAGATGAGGAGGAAGATGAGGTCGATGAAGACGAACAAGATGATTATTCTGAAGATGATTGAGAGAGACGTACTTTCATTTTCTTATTATGTAGAGTTGGTTATTATCTAGTCTTGGTTATTATCTGAATGTACTATCTGGACTTAGATGTTTCTTGTAAAATATACTATTTGGACTTAGATGTTTTTTGTAAAATGTATCATCATATGTTGTCTTGGTTATTATCTTGTCTTTGTTGCGCTTTCATATTTCTAGTCTCTATTATTTGTTGTCTTTGTTGTATCTCATCATATGTGGTTATCAGGCATAACAGGTCATCGCGGATCGTTCCGCATTTTTCGACATGGGATACGGGGTACTGATACTGGCAGAGGACAGGGTACTCCTTCGGTACCTACTGGTGGTACTACTAGAGGATGGGGTTCTTCTTTGGTACCTCCTACTGGTATCGGCTCTGGATCCTCATCGCCCAGTACTCCTGTGTATCAGACAGTAGCTCCGCCCGCCACGATGCTACGTGGCATATCTTCTAGGACGAGTAGTTCTAGGCCTGAGACTGCTCCCGAGAGTGGCGTTCCTCCTACTGATACGACGATGGAGGTAGATGAGGAGATGGAGGAGGCTGCGCCGACGGTCGACCAGTATCAGGCAGATGATGCCTGCGCACCTCCGGAGGAGACGAGGACGGAGATCTGGGCCGACGGTACAAAGTAAGTATTTTGGTTTATCATTTTTTTGTGTTTATCATAAATTAACTTTTCTCATTAATATAATATGTCTGTATAGATATCGTCCCCCGTTGGTACAGAGACGCCTAGGCCAGCTCCTGAGGCAAAATTATGGGGGTCCTTGGATAAACTACTCGGATGCTCCGGACGATAGGAATTCCTACTGGTTTGCGCGCTTCAAGGTTAAAATATATTTGCTTTTAACATGAATCATTTGATTTATGCATATTATATATTACTGAAAAATATTTGGTTTGCGTACTCTTCTAGGATATATTTTTCTATCCACCGCACCGGGCCGAGCTGATCGAGGGGATATTTCCTGTTGTCGCTGCTAAGCTGATCCGCGACGCTATCAATGATCAGAAGGCTCGTGATCGTGCCGGAAAGCCGATCCAAGGTTGGATCACCCCTGATCAGTGGGATGCGATGAAGGCTCGATTCAACGAGCCAAGGTACAAGGAAAAGTTCGAGAAGGCCAAAGCGGCTAGACAGCATGCCTCGAAGTGGGGCGGTGGGACGATTCCGATGACAGAACATTTTCGTCGTCTGGTATGTATTTTTCTTTTAGAAATATTATTTTAATACAAATTCGATAAATTATTACTAAGATAATATATTTAATTACAGGTAAGGAAGGTCGATAACGCCGACATGGTAACCGTCTTCCTGGCCACCCATCGGAAGGGCGAAGGCCTTATTGACGAGAGGGCCCAGCTTGCCTACGTAAGTATTACAATACTATTTGTTAATTATAATACTTCGTGTTAATTTTAATATAACTTAGTAAATATGCATGCAAATAAATATTCATGTAGTTAGTAATAATAAGTAATTAATTAGAAATTAGAAATCATAGAGTACTATCCATACTTTCTAGGCCGAGTATGAGAGGCTTCGGTACCGGACGGCTGCTAGTACACCTACTGCGGGAGAGGCCGGTACTTCCTCGCAGCCCACTCAAGCTCCATCGGCGGACGAGTTGTGGATGACCGCCGCTGGTGGCCTCCGTAGGGGTACGTACTACGGTACAGGATCCTACGGTGCCCTAGTTGCGAGCCAGTCCTCTAGGGCATCTCCCGCTAGTGTGCATGGTCCACAGCCGTCCCAGGTGTCTGCCCGAGTCCACCAGATGATGGAGTCTCTCCGGGATGAGCTGCTATGATGGATTCAGGACCAGTCGGATGAATCTGTGCTTATAGCATGATTGGATGCGCTCGACCGCAGTATTATGGAGCTCCGGCATGTGACTGAGTGGACAGAGCGGAGCATCACCGATCTTAGAGCGTCGACGGAGCGCAGCGTATTGGATCTGCAGGCATCACAGATGACCATGGGCGAGAGGCTGAGATTAGTGTAGGATTCGGTGGCTGATAGCAGAGATAGAATGTTATCTACCATGGATTCATACCACCAGCGACTTGCAGCGTTTGTGGTGGCCCATGCAGGTCTGTGTCGCAATTAGTACGATCTCGTAATGGTGCTCGACTTAGAGTACTAATTACGAGCCTGCGATTAGGACATAGGATCTAGGGTATGATAGGAGTTACTCAATCACATTTTAGGAAATTTATGATCTTTTGATTACCATGACAACTCTTCTTGCATTTGAATTCAATTGTCCTCCTTTGATAATATCTTATCATGTGCCATATTGATAACTTGGGTTCAATTTATCTTCAGGATGACGGTGACTCGTTCTCAGGCGGCAGGACCTAGTGCAGTTCCAGAGAGGTCAGATCCGGAAGGTCTTCCACCTCCGGCTACGGAAGTAGCAGTCGAGAGAGCAATAGCCACAGTCCCTGCCCTTCAGGCAGGAGTAGCAGCGACAGTTCCCGGAGGTCTTCCACCTCCAGCTGAGGGAGCTACAGTTCAGGGAGCTGCCACATCAGTCCCTGCCCTTCCGGCGGGAGCAACAGCAGCGACGGTTCCAGGAGGTCTTCCACCTCCATCAGCGAGACCGTCCATGGTCATCCCTGACATTTTTCTACCGCCGCCTCAGTTACCGACAGACACTCAGGGGATGATGGCCCTTCTGCAGCAGATACTGCAGACACAGAGAGCACAGGCAGAGGCACAGCACCGTCAGGCAGAGGTGCTGCGACAGACTATGGAGAACTCGCATCAGCTAGCGATGGCAGCAGTAGAGAGAGGTGCACAGACTACAGTTCAGGGAGCACCAGATCAGCAGCAGGGTCAAGGGAGGCCCGGTACACACCTCCACTTCAGGAAGATGAACCAGCGGGAGTTCAAGGGTACCGAGGGTATCCTATACGCGGACGACTGGCTAGAGGATGTCCAGCGGAGTCTGGAGTTGGCAGAGGTCCCGAGAGGTCTGTGGGTGACGTCTGCAGCGAGCCAGTTCTTCGATATAGCGCTGACTTGGTACCGCACGGATCCGCGTACGTCAGTGAGAGGTATATCTTGGGAGGACTTCAAGAAGCTCTTTAAGGAAAAGTTCTACCCAGATGTAGCCTTGACAGCTTTTGAGGGGCAGTTTGCCAGTCTGGTGCAGGGGAACTCGTCGGTAGACGAGTATGCAGCGGAGTTCTTCCGCCTGATCAGGTTTGCACCCAGTTTGGTCCAGGATGAGGGGTGCAAGGCCCGGAAGTTCCGGAGGGGCCTTATACATGCAGTGCGCACTCGCACATCTGGGCGACGAGATGCGACGTTCGAGCAGATCCTTATGGAGGCTCAGATTGCAGATGAGGACTTCGGCCTCAAGCCAAAGAGGAGCAGTGACGCTCTTGGAGATAGTTCGAGTACAAGGCCAGCGAAGCGCCCACATTTCCAGCAGAGGCAGTTTCAGCAGTAGCAGCCTCAGTTGCAGTTTCAGCAGGCACCGGTGCGTGCCCAGCAGTACCAGGGATAGGGCCGGAAGCAGGACATCCAGTGTGCCTTCTGCAAGAAGATGGGGCACACCCGGGAGGCTTGTAGGATGAAGCTGGGAGTCTGTTTATTCTGTGGAGCTCCAGACCACCAGGTGAAGGACTGTGCGGTCCGTGCAGCCAGACAGGCAGGCCAGGACTGTCACGACCCATACCCGCTTTTCGAATACGAAACGTGTCCAAGCCCAGCCTACGCCGTAGTGTCGACGGTAGTACGCTGTCTATACTCAAGTCACGACAATCTAGAATCACATGGTAAACTAAATCTCATCCACAGGAATAATCATGTCACAGTCAAGATCAATGAAAAGACATGAACTGAATAATAATGAATAAACTGAATATCAAGAATCACAGTCACGTCCGGTGGACACAAATCCACTACCAATAGACGAAAGAAAATAGAAGAATACATGGAGTAACTAACTGAATAAAAATTGCTAATCTAGACCACCTCAAGTGCAAGCGATGCGATCTGATGCTGGCTCAACCCTCTGTCTGCTCCTAACTCAAGCTCGGCTAACCTGAAGAGATCATCAGGTCCTCAGAGGACTAGCAAGATACATAAAAACGAGCCTTTCTAACAGTTTATTATGCATGGAGAAAGATACAGAATAAACAAGTAAACCTGAGCAAGGAATAAAGCACGAATCTATATATTGTCTACACATAAATGAACTGCCGAACAAGGACTAGAGAACTCATATCAAGGTGTCAATGGATAACCGAAATGAATACTCAAACTCTCATCCCTAGCATGGACTCGCAGGTTTGAACTACTAACCCTCGTCCCTATTGTGGACTCGCAGGCTAGCCTCTAATACTAACCCTCGTCCCTAGTGTGGACTCGCAGGCTAGCATCACCCTCGTCCCTAGTGTGGACTCGCAGGCGTAACCCTATTCCACTAACCCTCGTCCCTAGTGTGGACTCGCAGGCTAGCATCTACTACTAACCCTCGTCCCTGTTGTAGACTCGCAGGCTAGCATCACCCTCGTCCCTAGTGTGGACTCGCAGGCGTAACCCTATTCCACTAACCCTCGTCCTTGTGTGGACTCGCAGGCTAGCATCTACTACTAACCCTCGTCCCTAGTGTGGACTCGCAGGCTAGCATCAAGGTTCAAGACACGGAGGCACGACTCAATCAAGGCACGACCAATAAGACACAAGGCTAACTGTAAACACTGTCTAAAGTAATGATAAAATACACCAGCTTGATAGAAAAGATACATGGCAACAATATGAGAAAATTGGATAAAATAATAGACAGTGCATGTAAATAAAGCTGTGTAGAAAGGCAAGGTATACTTGCCTTAGGTCCTGAGCTGTGGACACGAGTCAAGAATCCGTATCGAGGTCCAAGTAGCCTGTTAATGATTTACCATGTCAATATACAATTTGAAATCAAATTTATAATCTACTTAAAATTAGTCTTCTAGGTTCACCAATTATTCTTTTGTCCTATCCTTGACTTATAACCCATATATGACAGTATGCCTTAAGCCACTTGATTTCTGGCACTATTCCTAACTTTACTTAGTAGTGCCATTACCCCATTCACAAAGGAGTGGAGATAAGTGGGTAAATGAATACTATCTCAAAGTGCACAAAATGTTCTGTTCTCTATTGATACCTCTTGACTGAACTGAATTTCCCCTGAGAACTAACCATGGTACTTACCTACTTTGTATAACTGCTCATTTATTTTGTATCAACAAATTATGGTATACTACATTAACCTATTGTCCTCCTATTTGCTTATGGCAATAACTGGAAGAAGGTTTCTCTATAGTCTGTTGGCCTCAACTATCTCATCCTTCCCCCAAGCATCTATATGTCATGCTACCCCTGCCATGTCCTTTGCTTATTCCTCAACCAAACGTACACAGTGTTTACCTGTTACTAATATACTCCCATATGTTTCATGATACTAAATCAGCTTCCTGTTGATCTTCCCTTACCTCTGCAATTTTGTGTAGTACAACCCATGCCATTCTCCCCTATCATCAAAAGCAACAACACAGTAAACAACACACAACCTGTATACATGCGTGGGTTATTTACTAGCTCCTTCCTACTCATAGACCAACCTCAGGTGAAACATTATGTGTTTACCCCCTTTCTCCTCTCCAGGCTATCACATGGCTGCAACCATTGCCTCGCCATTATAGAAAACTGGCAGCTGAAGGGAAGAGCCACATGACTAAAGAGATTAGCAAACCTGATGACTGGCGAAACGCCAAAATCAGTCTAAGAAGTTGCTAAAACTAAGGTAAAGGACAAGGAACAAAGATTGAGGCAGTTAGAAGAAGGAAGCCAAAAAAAACCTTAGTTGGTAACCTTATAAAAGAGATGGCGTTAACAGAGATAAATTGACAAAAAGGATTCATATAGCCATCCCCTGAAGTTTGGGAGAAAGGTTATATTAGCAAAAGTCAGAATGCAAAATCTTATAATGCCACGTGCAAATCATCATTGCCTCTTTATACACGCACACAAAGGATGAAGAAGAAGCATGCCTCTTAGCATCAAAAAGAAAAGGAAAAAAACATGCCACAGGCAAATCAGGTTATTAGTTACATTCTCACAAATCGCACGTACAGTTTCTGAAAAGGGCCTGGTTGCAAGTGAATACAAATCCGACCATTAGAGCATCAATAGTAAGGTTCATCCAAGTTTCTAGATTCCAGATTCAGAATGTAGGAACTCATTATAGGTATGCAAGAGATCTGAACAAAAGGAGTCTTAATCATAAGGTGATGTGGTTCATTAACTGGGTGATGGGGCATAATCTGTCATGGGAAATAATGTGGACTGAGTAAACTGAAATCATAAGGAATTAAATTTGACAAACAAGCAGTATGTAACCTAGTTCCTCTATGGTGCAAAATCCCCTTGCAAACCAGGAAAATGGAAGAACCTGCCTCTTTCAGTATCCATACATGTGTTTTATGTGGAAGCTATTGCAATCAGCCACAACTCTCCCCCATACTGTCCCTCGAACTCTATACCTAGAGCATAGCCCAACTTCTTGCTCCTATCTATAATGCTATCACATATATACATATGAAAACTCGAATATTGGAGTACCTATACTCATGCATGTATGACACACCCAGATGTTTGGGTGATGTCCTGCCCTTGGTCGAGGCTGTGCACGGTTATGAACAAAACACGCAGGGATCTTAGAACAGGGACGGCCCTTCCTAAGCATTTATGCAAACACTTAAGAGTAAATCACAGGAACTAAAATTTAAGGACAGACTTGGTGTACCTATTGAATTGTTTTGCCGTGCTCGGTTGATTTCTCGACTCCTCCTTGATTTTTTTCAGATATTCAATGCTGCTCTTCGGCTTTTGAAGAAGAAGGGATGGTGGTAGAGCTAGGGTTTTGGGAAGTAGATCGAGCCTCTCCTGCATATATATACAAGTGATCGAGGTTTGAGGTGATAAGGGAAAGAATTGATTTAAACCGATTTGGTTTAATCCTTTTGATCAAGTAGGAGGGGAAATCTTTTTAGTTATAGCTTTTTGAACTTTAAACACAAGTCTATTCCTATAACAGGGCCGACCAACCATGTTTTACAATGGTGTAATTGCACTAAGGCCCTCCTAAGTTTATATTTTTCATGAATCCTCTATTTCACCTATTTGTTGTCATTGGCTTAGAACCACTTGATATATTCATATGTATATACAAACAAAATTGACAGTAATCATGGAAAAAAATTTCCAGCACCAATATTTGATCCAAGGGCTCACAAGGACAGAGTGCAGTAGGCTATAGGAGGCCAGCAGGGGCGAGCTTTCGCCATGACAGTTGATCCCACTCAGGCAGTAGCAGAGCATATAGCAGGTTCCAATCTTTCGAATCTCCTTTCCGTATTTGCCTTCTTATAAACTATCTTGAACTTTGATTCTATCTGTTCTTGATCGTTGGATGAAAACTGTTCTTGTGATGTGATTTCCTTCTGAGATAAGTTGTATGGGCTAGGTCGCCTCGATTATGAGATTTATAATCCTCTAGGGTCATGCTAGCAGGCAGAGTGAGGACATATAGTCGGACTATGGACGTATTTCTCGGGTGTGGGAATTTAAGGTTTTTGCTGCCAAGCTAGCGGCAATGCAAAAATTTTAAATACCATAATTCTAGAGGTATGTACCGTAGTTGAGGACTCTGTAATTATCATAGCCTTGCTCACTGGCATGACAGAGATTCTGAGTATCATGATTATTGGACAGACGCATACGATTATCGAATTACATGAATTTTTTGTGTTTACTTTGTTTTAAGTTTTTGGATGATTCTTTTAAGGTGGATAGACTTATATTTGAGAGTAATTTTAAATTTTATAATTTTTAGTCATTTAATTCATGCTTTGATTTTGAGATTTTAATCATTTTAAATTTTTAGCCATGACTTGTGATTTTGATATTTTACTATTGGTTGGTTTTAATTTCGAGGACGAAATTTTTTAAGGTGGATAGATTTGTCACCCCCAATTTCCAGAAACAGGGGTATTTTTGTCATTTTTTCATTTTAAAATTATTTTGGAATTATTTATTTATTTATTGTAATATTTAGGGGTTATTTGAGTCGGGTTCGAATTTCAACTCATTTCGACTTGTATCGGGAACCCGGAGTAGTTTTGACTCTAGCGGGCCTACACACTAGTTAGCCATGGCCCACATGTTAGTTATTTTAGTTAGTGACTAGACTAATTATTTTGGTTAGTATTAATATGGATTAGTATTTTAGGTTGACCAAACTACCCCCGACTTAACCCCTTACCAATGTATTAGTAAATAGACTAGAAAAGGGGCTTTTGGACTTTTCCTAATAGGACAAAACCACCCATATTGGCTGGCCACTTTTGGCATGGATAGGGATTAGCCACTTCATTATTTCCTTTTCCATTCTCTCTCTTGTTCTTCTCCAATTTTTCTAGAGAGCAAACCCTAGAAATTTCTCCACCAAATCCTTCCATTTCTTCACCAAATCTTCTTCCTTCCTCCTCCATTCTAGCCAAGGAGGGAGCTCCCCAAGTTCGAGAGGATTCGGAGCTTGTTCGTGTCCGTTTGGGATTCCTACGTGTCGGTGGCATTTCGGGATCGATTCGAGTCACCGGGAGGTATAAATCCCTTCTTCTTCTCGTTCTTTTCATGCATTAGATTGGTTTTGACCTATAGGAATGACCCCCTTGGTTTTGTGTCCATTTGAGTCCATTTCGTGTCTATTTGGACACTTGTAGAGGTGTCCTAGGAGTAGGATCGTGTCCTAATAGGGAAAACTCTATTTGGACACTTGTAGAATTATTTGTGTATTGTTTTGATGTTGTTCTAATATTTATTCCAGATTTTTCATGTGTTTAGATTTGTGGTTTCCTATGTATCATTATGTATTATATTATCTATATCAATATATGTGTATATATGGTGATATATTAATTAATCTATCTATCTATCTATATATATATATATATATATATATATATATATATATATAAATATATATATATATATATATATATATATATATATATATATATATATATATAATATGGTTCATATATATGTGGATACATATGTGATGTGGTGTGACTTGGTGTGTTGAATAGGAGGGGGAGAGAGGCACAGTGGTCGGCCAAGAGAGGTTTAGTGAGTGTGTATGTTGTGTTGGTAGAGAGGGGTAGTGGTGGTGTTTGTTTGAATGGTTGTGAGAGTTTGGGTGAGATAGAGAGAGTAAATTGTTGAGTGTTGGAGGGGGAGGGGAGGACCCAACCACAGCCCATATTCCCCTCCCTTGGACTGTCAAAACAGTCCACCTTAAGCCATGTGGGTTGTCCCTAACAAGCCATGCTAGCTATCCCAAAACAGTCCAATAAAAACCCACACTTAGCAGTCCATTCAAACCCCCTTTGGCTGTCCCCTTACACCAAATTTCAGTTCCCCTTTTTGCTCCACATTGTTGTCCCTTAGGACCAGCAATGACAGTCCTATTTGCCACTATTTCAGTCCCAACCAAGCCAGGTTGGACTGTCCCCTAAACAGTCCACTAAACAGCCCTTTAAACCCCCTCAATTGCTGTCCACACAGTCCATAAAAAAAACCCACTTGCTGTTCCATTTTCCTGGAAACATCCCCCCCCCCCAACAGTCCCCATATTGCTGTCCATACCACTCAAGAAAAGCCCCAAAACAGTCCACCTTTTTGCCATGTTGGCTGTCCCAATATAGCCTATGGTTGGCAGCCCCTTAGTCCCATTCAAACACCACATATCAGCCTCCATTTTGACACCAAATCAGTCTCTAATTTGCCTCATATGACAGCCCCAATCAACACTAAAATCAGTCCACATATAGCCTTGTGTTTGTGTGTGTATTTGAGTGTTGTGTGTGTGGATGAGTGTAGTTAAGTGGCCCATAGGTTAGCCTATGTCTAAACCAATAGGAAACCTATAGGAGAAGCCTATGAGTGTGAGAAATATATATGAGTGTTGTGTGTGAGTGAGTGGTATGAGTGAGTGATAGAGTTGAGGGTAAATTCATGATATGGGTAAGGTAGGTAATAGGGAAAAACCTATACATGTCCTAACATAGCCTAGATACCTAGGATACCCTAAATTCTTGGTAGGTAGACCTTAGATAGGTTGGTATCTAGCTACCCTAAGGAGCCTAGGCTAGTATCTTGGGTATTAGCGGGGTTTCCTTGGGATTGGGCAAGGTATCGGGATTTACCTTGGTAAGGTAATGCTAGTTTTACCTAGGAATAGGGTATTTGTGTTAGAAGTCTAAGATAGAGTTAGAACTTGATTTTCGTGGTTGGTAATGATCAAATATGGTGCTCATAGACTAGTTTTGACGTCGGTTGACCTTTTTGACCAAAAGTCAACAAAAGTCAACCGAGAGTCAAACTTAGCCTTTAAGCGACCCGATTTGACCGAAACCAACCCAGAGTTGACCAGTTGACTGAAAATCAACTGTTAGTCAACATTTGACTTGTTTGACCTAGGGTTGACTCAGTGTTGACCAGAGTTGACCAGAGTTGACTTTTTCACCAAAAGTCAACTGTAAGTCAACCCTTGAGCCAGATTGACCTAGTTTAACTTGGATTGACTCCTAGTGACCTAGTATGAGCCAGTATGACCTAGTGTGACTCAGTCTGACCTAGATTGACCTAGTTTTGACTTAGACTTGCATTCATGACTTATATTAGTTTCTTTTTTCAGTATTTAGCCCTGTTTGACTCATAGTATCTTATTTTAGGTCTGTGATCACTCTGAACATCTGTTCACCCTATCAGCTCAGGACCACAGGCGAGTACATTCACTGATAGTTTTCATTGTCTTGATATCTGCTATATCCGATTCAGTTGTAGTGTTATACTCGATTTCCAGTCACGACAGTTCACGGACTAGTATATGTTGGATCATGACATGGGATGTTATTCCTAGAGTTACATGGTATATTGGTACATATTCTGCCTTATTTCAGTGTATTGGTATAGACACCGATTTCAAAAGGGGACTTGCTACCCTCTTATGGAATTCCTGTCATAACGTGTCATGTCCTGATCCATTGTACTATTCGGGGATGGAGGAGTTATTAGTGGTTGTGTGATCAAATTCCCACATGGTTCTATGGTACATATGGTTCATAGCTATACCCTCGCCTCACGACGGGTAGCCTTACCCTATACGGTTCATAGCTTTCCATGGTGACTGGCCTTATCGTTCTATTGTATACAAGGTTCATAGCCGGTCGGATGGAAAGCCTGAGCATATTTTTCCCAAGCCGATCACATAACACACTAATAATTCAAGGCACCTTTTATATTTATTATCTTGGTGACTAAGTTCTGTTCGGGAGAAGGGTTACAGCCCCGGTCCTTGTTTGGTTTAGGGGTTATAACTCGGCTTCCGAATAGTTCCCAAGTCGCCCTATATACATTCATATCATCGTCCTTTCAGTACTCACATTATGATATGTATTTCCAGTTGATTTTGTCTTGTATTTCATTATACTGTCTCTTATAGAATTTGTCAATTCATATGGAACTGTTGTTGGTGTTTGTACTTGCTCATTTTCCTGACAGGATACCGTTGACAAATTTTACAGATGATTCAGAGGCTGATTGCCCGATCTACTATGGGGTTGAGTCTGATGGATTAGAGTTAGACTGTGGCTTGTTGGTAGAGCCACTAGATTTTGCTCATCCTGAGTAGTGTAGTTTAGCTAGATTTGCCTGGCCTGCGAGCCAGCTAGCACTTTCAGATTTGTAGTATCTATTATATATTTTCTGAGACTCTAGATGTTTTGTGTATAGCTCCGACTTGTAGATCTTGGACTCATTTCCTGTTTTATCTATCATATTTTCTTTCCATGCTATCTACCTTAGTTTTGATATATGTGATTGAGACTGTATTGCTATGTCACCTCCATTCGGAGAGTATATACTGTACAGGTACATTCATCTGTTTTAGTCGTAGTATTTACAGACCCTATATACAGCGTTCTACCGCCGATACTGCGGCGTAGGCTGGACGTAACCACGTGCTCGTGCCCCTCTTCAGGGTACGGGTCGTGACAGCGTTGGAGCGTTATCGTCCTTCGGATGCGCCTTCATCGTCGTCGACTCCGCCGGTGCCACTGCCTTCTTCATCGACACCGACTCCACCGACGTCACTACCTCCTTCATCGGTGTCAATTTCACAGGAGGACTATGAGCTTTTCTTATCCCTTCGTCGCGACGCACCCCCTCCTGCTCGAGATCCCCAGTAGTCCGAGATAGGACTGTTTGTATTGAGTGTTTGAGTACTTATTTTTTTGTATTTGTTTGTGACACTTATTTGTTTGTGACACTTGTTTGTTGGTTGCATAGATACATTGGTAATTGGTTGTGTAGACCCATAATTCTGTGGAGAAAATAATTCTGTAGAGAAAATGATTCTGTTGGTTGCATATATTGTGTTTCAGATTAAACTGCAGGGAGAAAATAATTCTGTGGAGAAAACTGCATACTGCAATTTTTTTTTCAAATTTAGCGACGTCTACCGACGTTTACCAACGCTTTCCGACGGTACATTGCATCGGTAGACGTCGCTAAACTGGCATATATTGCCAGGCTATCGACGTATAGCGACGTCTGTTTCGTCGGTATGCGTCGGTAAACGTCGGTATATGTCGATAAATATTCCAGGATTTTACCTCATTTTCCCAGGATATATCGACGTATAGCGACATCACAAAACGTCGGTACTATATACCGACGCATAACGACATAAAAAACGTCGGTAATTTTCCCAGGGAATACCAACGTATAGCGACATCATAAACGTTGCTATTTCATCGACGAAACGACGGTAAACGTCGGTATATTACCGACGTATCCTTGCGTCGGTAAACTTCGGTGTTGGCGACGATCGGCGACGTCTTCCCAAACACCGACTAAGGTTTCCGCGACAAGAGGAAGACATCGCTAAATACGTCGCTAAATAGGTTTAGCGACGTCTTTAGGCGTCGCTAAAATGACTTATTCTGGTAGTGTATAAAATCTATGGTTATATGATCCCACTTCCATTCTGGGATCGCGAGGTTCTGCATCTCTCCGTCGAACCTCTGGTGTTCCACTTTGACTCGTTGACAAGCTAAGCATCATGAGACAAAGAGGGCCACATCTCGTTTCATACCATGTCACCAGAAGGTCATATACAAATCTTTATACATTTTTGTACTTCCAGGATGCAACAAATACTTGGCATAATGAGCCTCCGTCAAGATTTATTTCCGGAGTTCTTCATCCTTCGGGACACATAGCCTCCCCTTGAGTCGCAACGATCCGTCCTCGTGCCTGATGAAGTCGCTTGCTTCACCATTTTCTATCATTCCGATAATCTTAATCAAGAACTCATCCGTCCTCTGTGCAGTCTTAATCTTTTCTAACAAACTCGGTCAAGTTGAAGTTGAGCCAGTTGTGCATTTCAGCGACGAATCTGGAGCTCAATTCCCATGCTCTCTAATTCCTCCAGTATTCGTTTGTCAATACTGATTGATCCCACAAAGTTCTGACTCAACACGTCTGCCACCACATTGTCCTTTCCTGGGGTGTATGCGATCGTCAAGTCGTAATCTTTTATAAGCTCCAACCAACGTCTTTGCCGCAAATTGAAATCCTTTTGAGTAAAGATGTACTTCAGGCTCTTATGATCGGTGAAGATCTCGTAAGCCATTCCATAGAAGTAATGCCGCCATAATTTTAATGCAAAATACTATCGCTGCCAATTCCAAATTGTGTGTTGGATAATTTTTCTCATACGACTTAAGCTGTCTTGAGGCATACGATATCACTTTCCCTCTCTGAGTCAATACACATCCCAAACCCAATCCGGACGTGTCATTGTATATCTGAAATTCCTCGACACCATCTGGAAGTGCAAGAATTGGCGCTGACACGAGACGTTGCTTCAGATTTTGAAAGCTAGTCTCGCACTCATCAGTCCAATCAAATACAACTCCCTTCTGGGTTAATCGAGTTAAAGGCGCTGCCACTTTCGAGAAATCTTTGACAAACTTCCTGCAGTAGCCTGTCAAGCCAAGAAAGCTTCGAATCTCGCTCGCTGATATGGGTCGCTTCCAATCCACTACGGCTTCAATTTCATTTGGGTCACGGATACACCTTTTGCCGAGATAACATGTCCTAGAAACGACACGCTACTCATCTAAAATTCACATTTGCTCAACTTGATATAGAGCTGATTTTTTCGTAGAGTCTGTAACACTGTTCTCAGATGCTGGGCATGGTCTTCTCTGCTTTTCGAGTATATTAGGATATCATCGATGAATACGACCGCAAATTTATCCAAGAAGGGCCGGAAGACTCTGTTCATCATATGTATGAAAGTGGCAGGGACGTTGGTCAGTCTGAAGGGCATGACCAAGAATTCATAGTGTCCATATCTGGTTCGGAATGCGAACTTAGGAACGTCATCTGGTTTGATCTTCAACTGATGATAGCCTGAGGGAAGATCAATCTTTGAAAATACAGACGCCCCTTGTAACTGATCGAAGAGGTCGTCTATTCCAGGCAATGGATACTTATTCTGAATTGTAACTTTGTTTAGCTCGCGATAGTCGATGCACAGCCGCATCGATCCATCTTTCTTCTTTACAAATAGCACCAGAGCACCCCATGAAGAAACACTGGGTCTGATATACCCCCTATCCAATAATTCTTATAACTGCACCTTCAGTTCTTTTAGCAGGCACCATCATGTACTGAGCCCTTGAGATCGGACGAGCATGTGGAAATATATCGATAGTGAATTCAATCTCTAAGTCTGAAGGCATTCCGGGTATCTCATCAGGAAACACATCAGAAAATTCTGCCATGACTTTAGTATTAGCTGAGTCTGCACTATTATTGCGTGTCTCGCACAAAAGCAGGGTACCCTTCGTAGCCAGAATGTAACATTTGTCGGGCCGTAGTAGCTGAAATCACCATCGATGTCTTCGCCGACGAACCGACCGAGTAAGAGAATTCTTTTTCCCCAGGTAGACGAAACACAACTCGCTTCCTCGTGCAGTCTATCATCGCACAACATACACTTAACCAATCCATTCCCAGAATGATATCATATTTCTTGATATCAAGTACGATTACATCCAACGATAGCTTCCTGTCTCCGATACATATGTAACCATCCCTACATATCATGTTAGTAGGCATCTCCACTCCTGATGGAGTACTAACACTAAGATATACATTCAGCATTGATATTTTGATTTCATGTTCCCTAGCATAATCTTCAGATATGAAACAATGCGTAGCACCAGAATCAAATAAAGTACGTGCAGGAATGCCATTAAATAACAATATACCTGTCATGACAGTATCTGATACAAGTGCCTTCCTCCTGAGTCAATACAAAGACTCAGCCCTGAGCACCGGGCTTCTGATTCTGTGGCAGCTGCTGGGGTCGTGGTGCCTGTCCACGATTATGTTGATACTGGTGGTGATGCTGCTGCCTCGGAGGGTTATGATAGCCCCTTCCGGACAATCTCTAAATCCGTGGCCCATGCGACCACATTTGAAGCATCCACCCTCTAGCACCTGACATTCATTAGCGAAGTGCCCTCTATTGTGGCACTTGTTGCAGAATGGTCTACCCTGGTTGGGTCGTTGATAGCCATCGTGATTCTGGCGCTTTGGCGCCTCATACCTACCACCAATGTTTGGTCTCTTATTATGCATACTCTGTGCCGACACTTGCACTGGCGCCGTCGCAGGAAAGTATGGATCCAATTCCTTTGCGTGTTCATAAGGCTCCTGGAAAGTCTTGTACTTTTGGACTACAACTTGAGCCTTCAGAGCAGGCCTCAAGCCTTGTTCAAACCTACGAGCCTTGGACGCTTCGTCGAAAAACTTCGTAATAGCATACTGAGACAGTCTTGAGAATTTTGCCTCATACTGTTTCGCCGTCAAGTTTCCCTGCTCGAGCTTTTGGAACTCTAATTCCTTTGTTCGTTGCTCAGTCGAAGAGAAATACTGAGCCAGAAAGGCCTCCCGGAACATCTGCCAAGTAATTTTTGTTGTCTCATTCACCCCCGCAAGGATCCTTTTCTGACCATGCCACTAGTAGCGTGCGTTGGAAACCAGCAGTAGTTTCACACACGATACCCTCTTGGATCCAGTTATACCCAAGGCTTCCAGATGGTCCTCCACTTCAACTAGCCAATCCAGAGCAATGGTGGCTTCCTCCGTCCCTTTGAATTCCTTGTTGCAGATGTTTTTGAACTTTGTAATGTCGGTCACAGCAGTTGTTTTCCTAGCCGCTTGGGGTTCTTCTGCCTCCACAATCTCGCTCTCCCTTAAGACTGGATTTCCTTGAGCCCCATTGTTCACTACTAATGGGACCAACTATTGTAGGGCATCTAACTGCTTTTGTTGGACTTCAAATTGCTTTGCGTTTTGCCTCTGTTGGCTTTCCATCATAGCCAGCATCCTCTCCATCGGGTCGGTTGAGGCTACCGCCCTTGAGCTACTCGCATTGTTCGTGGTACCCGCCTTTCGTCATCTCTGCAACACAGAGAAATTTGTTAGTCTCATAAAATGTTTATGGACTTATTTTATGGAATATCTCATTTCGGGACATTTAAAACCAAAGTTTTTCAAGAAGCAATAAAGCTTGTGTCATTTTCGAAATCTTAAAACCAAAAAATTCCCAAGAAAGTAATGTCGTGCTCTGATACCAAATTGTCACGCCCCAATTCGGGAAATCGTTCGCCTCCGCTTGATTCACGCCGAATCGTTCGTCCTCGCTAAGGCGTGATACCGTACAAGTCTGAAATTGTACTTGTACAAGGCGTGCTCGTGTTCCTTTTATAAAAGAGACATTTTGCATAGAGATTCACAGCAAGTTCACAAAGAAGTTGGACAACACAAATATGATCTGAATAAGCTCTTTATTGATATCTTTGAAATAGAAACCATAAAGCTCTCAAACAGCCGAGATAAAATGCCAAACTTGGCTACAACTTGCAGAAATATTAAAATGAGATACAACTTGTTCCATACATCATATCCCTTTATTAATAATGCGATAATAACCATCTTCAGCAAAATGCCTTCTTCTTCAAGTGGAAACTTCAAGGAAGTATGAAGCTTCTAAAGAGTTGGACAGCAAGCCTTCAGCGTCTAAGATTATCCACGGGGTTCCCGGCACCTGTGGAGACGAGGGTCAGTATATTGTCACATATGTACTGGTGAGCGGCCGTAACCAATCTCACCATAAATCGACAGTAGTAAATTATGTGAATGTACATGATTGATTTGTGATCTTTCTATCTTGCCTTAGGGTCCATTAACAATTCATATTGATAGGAAACATAAGAAGCATACATCGATGTTAGAAACATAAGCAATTCATATTGTTCTAACATAATCAATTCATATCGTTCACCAATTTGGTGAATCTTACCCACGGTCGACAGCCATCCATGTATATCTATGAGTAACACTTACTCTTACCTGCATAAGACATTGTTAGTTATGCCATCTGTCTATATGAAGGTCACTGACTACACGCCATCTTGGACATCGTGGTCAGATGGCTCCCCTTCAGTGGTGGGTAGCTAGCCCAACTGGAAGGTTCCCGAAAGACTATACTACTACTTCAGCACTGTGCTACTACTTCAGCACTATTGTTCCTCCTAGACCGAATCGGTTACGTGGCCTCAGAGTACCGTTCGAGAAACTATATCTTGTATACAAGTTGTCCATGATCATGCATGTGAATGCAACTTAACTAAATAAGAAACATACATGCATGATAACTGAATTGACACTACAAGAATAAGGGATTTTCTTGACGGGAATTCTCCGTCAAGAAATGGGTATCTTAACGGTTGCAGATCCGTCAACTAGGCTGGAGTCAAGAAAAGACCCCCCATTTTCTTGACGGTCGCTGGCAGAGCTTTTTTTGACGGTTTTTGACCGTCATATGAAGTAGACATAGGCAAAAACTTTTCTTGACGATTTTTGGTCGCTGGAAAAGACCTCCCTTTTAGAAACCGTCAACATAGGCAAAAACTTTTCTTGACTCCGGCCTAGATGACGGCTAGCCGTCAAGAAAAGTCCTTTTGCTGCAGGAGTGAGTTAATTATTGACATTTTATAACCGTCAAGAGAAGCTGAACTCAAATTTTTATTTATAATTATATATAATGAATCAAACACACACATAATATCAATAATACAGAAGATATACATACATCAATAACTATAAACCCTAAAATTTATATTATTAAACTGCATATTGTTCATATACCACAAACTTCCAACACATCCAACACTTGTCCAACCCCAAATATATTCGACCAAAGTATGTACTTTTTATACATCTTAAACATCCAAAACTAATAATTATACAAATAAAATCAAAATAGGTAGCAAATCTGGCCGGAGCACATCCCTCCATATTCACAGCACCTTCATTTTCCATGTTAGTTCCTGAGAGAAGAACATAGAAAAAAAATGTAACAAAAGACATGAATATGGAAACTACTACAGAAGAAACATCTAGGTTTGAAGTTAAACTTACAATCAAAATGAGACTTCAGAATTTCTTTGTATCGTATTTCTTAATGACACCCTTTGGATCAAAATTTCTCACTAGCTGTTTGTAGCATCATCCATGACTAAAGTAAGAAAACCCATTATTTTCATGTATAGGGAAGTCATAATAGTACCAACAAGGAACACCAAAGCTATAAATAGACTGTCAAAAAGATGTACGGTATTTCTTAATGACACCCTTTGGATCAAAAAGATGTATGTTGTTAGTGCTAATTGTAGTTGTCAACTTAAACTGCTTCTCTAGACCTTCTTGTTTGGCAGCAATCAAG
The DNA here is from genome assembly GCA_029216955.1 of Iris pallida. NCBI lineage: Eukaryota > Viridiplantae > Streptophyta > Magnoliopsida > Asparagales > Iridaceae > Iris > Iris pallida. Next base: position 5,880,725 of record JANAVB010016192.1, on the reverse strand, counting down.
AAATTAGGATTAAGAAACAAACTTAGGACAAATTCATGAATATATGTGTGTGATATAAAAATGAGTACATTAATCCATATGCAAACTAATGACTATTTGTGCATAATATACTAGATCCTGGATGTAATTAGGAAAAGAAACAAACTTTAAGGACAAACTTAATGACTAGTTACCTGGTAAGCAACTTGATAGCTCCTTGACCATTCTATATATCAGAGTATTAGTTTACTCTTTGACTACATACTATATATTAGATGCCACTTGATATCACCTTAACAAATTTTGAGTATCAGAGTGTTAGTTTCCTCTTTGACAACATACTAGCTACCATTTGATAGCTCCTTGACTATTCCAGATAGCATTTGCTCAACAATTTCCATAACAGAAGTAATAGTTAATTGGATAATTAGAACTTGATAGTGAAAAGGATTTCAAAGGTATCCTACAACACAAGATTTGGTGTGTATGATTCTGGGAAGCACAGACATCCTAAAATCAAATGGCATAAATTCATGAGACAGGTAGCAAGCATATTGCCGAATGTAAACATATACGATACCAAGAACTCTGTATCGATCTGTATTGATCCGTATCGGGTACCTATCGGCTGATACAGACTGATACCAAAATTTGGCCGCTGGTTTCGACTGATACCGATAATTTTAGGTAGTATCGAATTGGCGGCGGCCAAGTTCGATCTGATACAGCCGATACGTATCGGTATAGGCTGATACTTTGATCCTTGCTAGAAACCATCTTGGAACACCTAGGTCTATAATTTTTACATTCTAGCCAAACATCCTTAATTTCTTGTATTTGTTATTTTGGCTAATTCCTAAGCTCCTGCTAACTTTTAGCCACACGCTACCTAGGAATTATATATCAATTCCAACCATACCCTCCCTAAATCCTTCTTTTTCTACTTTGGCTATTCCTAAATTCTTGGTTGACAGTGGAACGAAAAATAGCTTCTAATCCGAGGTATAAGGGCCTAATTCCTACAACCATAATCCACGGATGGCAAATTGGTATATATTTGTGAAAGTTACAAATTATTTCTCCTATGACTTAGATAATTCCTATATTCCTTGATACAACAGTGGCTTTAGTTTGATATCAGGACAAATTGCAAGACAACACCCCCAGAGTTCTAACCAGAGAAAAGCAAGGTAGGAAACATGATAAGCAACCCCCTCAGAATTCAAAGTTCAGCATTTAGCTAGAAGGGAACTAGTATCCTAAAAAAAAGAGTAACTGGGAAAGTGTGTGAGTTTTTAGACTTTGACATAATTATATATTACCCCAAATAGAATTAGTGATTATTTGCAGATGATATTCATAACTTAGTTGAAATGGGGTGGGTCTGCATCAATTGTCTGTCCCTTCTAATTAGCACTACACTATTGGGGTGCCACATGCCTGTTTCCCTGCCACAGCCATCTTTTCAAAAATTACTGTCCCCCCAGTGTCACATACTGATTACTGAGTATATTGTCCTTGAGGAAGGGCTAATTGAACTCTTAAAAAGTACTCCAGTCAGGTTATTGATAATGTGTTAATAAATAATGTATTTTTCCTATCGAGCATCACTAAGAAAAAATAACATTGGTGAACTCAATCAGCAATAAATGGAGTCATACATGACTTGGTGATAAGTAGACGTATAAAACTGCAAATTTTGTTCACAAGAAAAGAAAATAAACGAAAGAAAGACACTTTTTCTTACTCAATTGAAAATTTATTAAATAGGAAGTTTGGCATAGTTTTCTCTATCAATTATAATAAGACTGATACTGCATAGATCATGAAACCCAACACAGATTGATGATCTGAATATAGGTCCTAATCATACAAATGAACCTGCAAGCAGTTGTAGTGAAGACACAAGATGCAAACTAGGCAAGTATTTTATGATACTTACAAGAATACCAGCTGGAACCAAGAATGCTAGCACATTGATGTCCATGAAATAAGAGGGCCACGTTGGTGGCTGATGCTCACTAACACTCGCAATAATGGGTATGTATTTGCTTGCATATGTTTTGTCCATCAAAGAGGACAAAGAGACTAACTCATAATGTTTCTTATTGAATATTCTCAATGGAAAAGATCTTTTCTCACCGAGAGGAAATAAATAAGCCAAAAAAAAATCAGGAATAGAAATTAAATTTTACTTTTGAAATAAAAAATAATTTTTTTACAAATGCAAGTTAACTACATATTTCTTAAAGAAATTGCATTTTCTCGCATCAACTATTTTGATTTATGATGACTCTACAAACCAAAAATAGTTGGAGGAGAGTGCATCCTTGTATTTGTCCATTCTCCTAATGTATAGTACAAAATTTCACATAATTAGCCGACTGTAAGCAACTACCTGGAGAAGAGTGCATATCTGCAGATAACTTCCAAATGGTCGTCTTTCACATAATAACCTTTTTACACAGATATGAACTAGAAAAATGTATCAAGGTTGTGGGAGGAAAGTTCAATTTGCATATATGAAGTCTTTTTTGGGGACAACCCTCATAGAGACTCTTTGTATGTAATCCTATTGACCAAAATGAAACTAAAATTGGGAAGGAAGACAGTTTTGCATACATGTATTATGTAAGTTTACTTCTTGTACACAAACAACACACATAAATGTCTATTTTTAGATATAAATTTCTAAAATGACCTAGTCTCCCGGAGTTTAAATTTAAGGTTTCAGGATACATATTTTCTCTTGTATATGTTGAAGTTAGAATTGATTTTTGTCCATTCTCCTCGTACTGCTAGATACATATGTGCAATATGCCAAAACCTTTCATAAACGGTTAGCTACAGTGCGTAAGTGTAGTGTAACATGAGTTCAGAAAAATAAAAATAATTCATCACTGATTAGATCAAAAGGTCAAGCTTTGTGCAGAATGTAATGAAAAATATCTACTGCTTAGTAAAATGAATGTAAATGCTTACGGATCAAGAAGACTCAAGCTACGTCCACTCCATCCTTTTGTTGGGCTCGAAGCAACCAATGCTACTAGTATAGCTAAAACTCCAAAATATATCGCCCTACAAAATGTAACTGTAAATTAAAAGTTGAGCTATATACACAAGGTTAATTATTGTAATAAATTATGAAATAAGAGATTATATCACTCGGTGAAAACATCATCCACGTAGTAGTTAGTAAATCTATTAAAACAAACACAAAATATAGAATAAATGTTAAGAGACAGATATTCACTTAATAATTATTCTAATGCTCGATTTCTTATGCACGAACTATGGAAAAAAATGATACGCCGACAACAATTCGAGTGAATATAAAAAAATTGTATGCTTAAATAAGTTCCTTTATTAAACTCTGACGAATGTTAATAGAAATATGCTCTGCCATCTATTGCTAGGATTCGTCGCCGATGTGCTCTGCCATCTCTCAATAACATAAGATTAGGACACATTTTAAAATACGTGTCGTGTCCGCACTGTGAGTTCGTGCAGTATTTGTGTCCATGCATCATTCTTGAAAGAGTTCCTATTTGCTCAATGGATTGAACACATGGTGTGCATGATCGACGGTTTGTGCAGATTGTAGATGGAGAAGATGGTCATCCTGGGAGGCTATCGAGGAGTGGAGAGATGTCGTCGTCTCATGCAGACATATTGACCTCCACCACCGCCGACCCCCTCCTCCACCGCCACCGTTGCCGCCGGCATCGACCAAAGCCATCTCCATCTCCGCCAAATCTCATTTTTGAGAGGGACAAATTGGAGAGAAATTTTAGATTAGAGAATTCCAACAAATCGAAATTAAAAAATGGAGGAAGTCAAAAGAAAAAGCCTGTCAATAATACTAGCAAAAAAATCCAAACTTCACTCACGAAAATCATATATTTTCACTCACAAAAAACCCTAGAAAACCCCCTAATTTTACTCACAAATAGGTAAGGGCAATGTGCTGAGCCAGGCACAGCGGGCGAGCATCGGCAGAGCCAGACGCAACGGGCAACGGGCGACGAGCATATGGCCTACGGTGGTGGTGAGGAGGAGCTGCGCGCAGAGGATGTCGTAGACCATCCTGACGAACCCTTACCGGAGCTCATTCTCGCCGCGAAGGAGCCTCGGGTACAGCGTGCTGCTCCCTCCGGCCTCCAGATCCAGCTCATGGACCTTTTCTCTGTCACCGCCATTGACCTCCTGCTCTAAGAAATAGAAAGGAAGAGAGGAAGGAAGAGTAGAGAGTTGTTGACTAGGGCTAGCTTCTGAGAGATCGGGGAAAAAAATTGTTTTGCTCCTCAATAAAAAAGAACCATAACCGTCAATAGATATAAAAAAATTGAAATAATTACAATAATGGCAGCAAAAAAATAGTGACAATTTTTTCGCATATGCATTACTTGACGCTTATCAATAAATCGTCAAGTAATTCAATGGGTTTTTTTATGCTTCCTCTGAAACCGTCAAGTATTCTGGTAAAATTTTGATACATAACAAAAAAAAGGGTATTTTCTTGACGTATGTCTAAAACTGTCAAGATAATCCCTCTTCTTGACGGTTTTTCACGACCGTCAACAAATAAACCGTCAAGAATAGCCTTTTTTTGTAGTGTGAAGTACGTAAGCCACAGTTCTCATTCATCTTGCCATCTTGCCATCTTACCATCTTGCCTTGAGCCATAGGCTCGCATACTCGTTTATCCAACCAAGGGACTATTCATTTGTGTTATCATTCTTTCGAACCTGTAAGCCCCTGAATTTAGGGCTGAATTTTTTTATCTTAATAATCAATTAATTAGAATATTATTATTTGATTATTATTTGATTTAATACTCTTTACCGTGACTTGGAATTCTAGAGCATCAGGGATGCCAGTCTCTGGAAACTTTCTTCTTGGAGTTTATAGTAGACGAGATTATCTTCATTTTGATATATCGTGTCCCACTCGAACTTGTTCCCTTGTATCCTTTTTGGTTTGCGCAAGTTCGGGTCAATATTAGACCATTTAATTATTAATTGAATTCCCACTTTTATTTTTGATCTTCGTTTGCACGTTACCGTGGCTTTTAATTTAGGAGCACCAGACTAGTCTTTTTCTTGAAACCAACTTGTCATGCCTGATCTACTCGAGACGCTCTTCACCCATGATCTTCGTATCCCACTCAGACACTCCATTTTGTGCTCCATTTCTTTCGCACAACTTCCGGTTCAATTTAGGCCAATTAATTATCTGCCGTAAAATCTGATTTAATTTCCCATTTAATTTCAGGGCCCGACATCGGTCCAGCCTAGTCGACCCCAAATAGGGACATGGCCCACACGAAGCCTACTACCCGCCTGCCACTTGTGTCCCATCTATTTGAGCCCCCACATGCTACTTATTTGCCCATGATCATAAATACTTGTTTTTAATTCAAATATTGCACCCTGTCCATTTTGGCCCAACCCGGCTCCACTGAACCCAGTCCAAGCTCCTTGTTATCCTTCATTAATATCCATACACTAATTTTTCCCTACTCTAAAATATTCCTCTATCTTTCTACTTATTTAATCTTATTTTATTCCTTGTATATTATATATGTACCTATGTATATATGTATATATGTATAGGTGTATATATACATATGTATATACACTCACTCTCTCTCTCCTCTCCCCAGCCGACCTATCCCTCTCTTTAATATCTACACACACATATATATCCAACTCACTCTTTCTCTCTCTAAATATCTCATCTAAATATCTCTCTTTATATTATATACTTACATGTATATATATATAATATCAACTCTCTCTCCTATAAACAAAAACAACACCTCACCCTCTCCTCTCCTCTCCCCACGTGAGCACACCCACACCCCCATGCTGGTACAAGAACACCCCTCCCCCCATCTCTATCTACTTTCATTCTCTCATTAATATCTCTTTCTCTCTCTCTCTTTATATATTAATATATACACATACATACTTCTCTCTCTCTTCTAATTCCTACATCCTTCCCTCTCCCTTTCTTCTTCAGGAGCAGCCCCATGGCCGACACCCCCTCCTCCTTCTCCACAGCCACCACCCTCACGTACACCACCACCTCCTCCATCTTCTTCTCCTCCTCCTCCTCCATTATCATCATCATCAAGTTCTTCATCACCATCATCAAAACCACTTCCACCACCTCCACCTTCGCCCGCACGCGGCCGAGCCACCGCCACGCCGCCGCCGCCCTGGCCGCCGCGAGCGCAGCCGCGCGCAGCAGCAGCAGCTAGCTGCGGCAGCAGCTGCCACGGCAGCAGCCGCACGCCGCCGCGCGCGCAGCCGCCGCCGGCGAGGTTCCCGGCCGCCGCGCCACCGCGTGGCTGGCCCCCGAGGCTGGGCGCACCCCCGGGCGACCTCCCCCAGGCCACCGCCATCCTCCCCGGCACAACGCACAGCCTATTCGTGCGTTTTGAACGGAACCCCGTCGACGCGCGCGCGGGAAAAAGTTTCAGAATTTACGTTTCGGGACAGCAACTTCGCGTCGATTTTCTGGACGATCCGACCGTTGGATCGGCAATTTCTTCGCTCCGTCTCAATCTCGGTATATACCCCTTCATCCCTCTAAAATTTCACCCGTTAATTTCGTCGTTTGATACATCAAAACCGGCCACCAAGTTGACATTTTAAATTGTGCTATTTTTGGACAGTTTTGCGACGCCAACTTCGCGGGTTCGTATCTTCGTCGTTGCAGCTCCGTTTTGCGCGCCACCAGTTCCGGTGCACAGCTGGTATAACCCTCTTCCTGCCTCCTTTAGATTTCATTTCAGTTTGAGCTTGTTAGGTCGGTCGAATTCGACGCCGAAGTTGGCCGTTCAAATTCTTAGTGTTGCACTTGTAAAATTCTATTTTTGAACCCGGGACTCCGGATTCAATTTCTGACACCACCAGTAGACTCGTGGCGTCGTTCTGGCATGTTTTCATATAAAGTTTGCTTGATTTGGAGAACGTGGGCCCGGGCACGCATTTCGATGCAAAACGGGTCCCACTTTCTGAGTCAACGGGACTTTTTGAGATGGGCTCATCGGAATCCAATTTTGGATATACCGTTGAGTTCGTATCGTCATTCTGGACTCGTTGACATATAATTTACTGAGTTTTGAAGACATTTGCTCCGGCACGCATTTTCGTGCAAATCGGATTCCAAATGTCCGCGTCAACGGACCAATTTGAGATCGGGTCAACGGAATCCAATTCTGGATATACCGTTGGGTTCGTATCGTCATTCTGAATTCGTGGACATATAATTTGTTAGGTTTTGTGCACTTTTATTTTGACACGTTTTTCGGTGCAAAATGTGTCCAACGGCGGACATTATTTTGGCCCGAAATTACCGTTTTGCCCCTATGTCCAAGTTGGACTTTTGGACAGGCTATCCTAGCTGATTTGACCATTCTGGACACGTTGGTGATGTTAGTTTCATCATCCGACAACATCTGTAGATTTCTTCCCTTTTTGTCTCACCCTATTATTATAATATTTTCTCCTTTTGGTTGTTTTAGAGACCCGTCGATTTCAGTGATTTCTAAATCACTGAAATTCATAAGTTGACCTTGTAGATGTTTATAGGGACTAGCTTGACCATGGTTGACTACTTTGACTAGACGTCGAAGTAGAGTCAACATTTGACCTAGGTTAGACTAGTTTTGACCCTGGTTGACCACAGTTGACTATTTTGATCAAAGTCAACCGGAAGTCAACCGTAGCCTAAAATTGACTAGAACTGGACCGAAGTTGACCAGTTGACCCAAAGTCAACTGTTAGTCAACGTTAGGCAAGTTTGACCTAGATTAGACTTAGAGTTGACTGGAGTTGACCAGTTGACCAAAGTCAACTGTACGTCAACCTTGACCCAGTTTGTCTTAGTTGACCTAGATGTAGTATATCTTTTGACCCTGATCAGCTCTTGTATTATTTCATCTTTAGGTCTGTGGCTTTACTCTGAACCCTGATTCATATTGACAGCAGGACCCCAGGCGAGTACATTCTCTGATAACTTATTCCCAATTTATGATAACTGTTATGATTCATGTAATTAGTGTTGATATGCTTATCCCTGACACATGGTTCTCACGGATTGGTATTCTTGGATCCCGACGAGAGATGTCTCTCCTTCTTAGGTTGGGATGTATTGTGCAAGCACCCTTGTAGCTCTTGCTCGATATATGGTCACTGATTCTAGAGCAGGTTCGCGACCTTCTCATTAGAATCCCGTGCAGTGACGTGTCCTGTTTGGATCCATTCTACCAGTTGGGGTAGGGGGAGTAGTAGCGTATGCCTGTGATCATATCCATCCCGATTCCCGAACAGTGTGAGTCATATACCGCACATATGACTTGCCAGGCCGATTCTTGACAGTTACCTAAGCCGATCACAAGTTGAAACTGCTACTCACACTCATTGGATATATAGCTTACCTTGATTTGTGTACATGCCATGATTCAGTTCTACTTTCTTGTTATAGCTCTAGCTCTACAGCTTACCATGCCATGATACATACATGTACACTCCATGATTTTATTGTATATGCTCTATTTACAGTCTTATAGCTTTTATTCTATCTTGAGATCTGTTATGAGATATATGTACTCGTTCCGCTCCTGACTGGATATGTTATGAAAATATTACAGATATTGATGCTAACTGAGGTGGTTCCCACTATTCTTCTCTATGAGTTGCCTGGTAGTTATCCTTAGTTAGTCCTGTTGTTCCTTCTTTATTTTCCTGTCTTATGATCATTGTAGATTCTAGTTGTTCTAGTGATATTGTTATTATTTCTTGTCTTATCTTCCTTAGTTTTCGTGATGTGACATGAGTACACTTCTAGTTATGGATTCTTAGATGTTGTAGTTAGTATAGTATACTTGACAGCGTTCTACCGCCGATACCGCGGCGTAGGCTGGGCGTGGCCCACGTATTCGTACCCGTATATCCGGGTGCGGGTCGTGACACGTTTTTAGTGGTGGCCCATGCAGGTCAGTCTTTGCAGTTAATGCGAAGTCGTGGTAGTACTTGAGTTTATCTGTACTACTGCGAGCCTGCCCTAGGATTAAGGTTGAGTCATGGAATATTTTAGGATTTTGGTACTCCGTCACATATTAGGAACTCTTGGTAGATTCTAGGGATGACCCCTGAGAATCTTATTTCGAAACTCTTCGAATCTTTCTCCATTCGTTTCTATCCGTCCTGATTCCTGGGATATCTCTCAGTTATCGTACTTTATTCTTTCTTGGAATGAGTTTGTGGACCCCAGAGGGAAGGTATAAGTTGGACTTGTATATCATCTAGGTTGGGGAGAGAATATGATTTATCAACCTCGTATCATGGTCGAGGTTTGTTTTAGATTATATTTCACCATTTTCTATCTTGACCTAGGTAGTACACTCGGGACTTTCCCTGAGATTTTCCTCTGAACCCTATCTCGGAAGTTGTTTCCGTTGTTTCTATTAACTTACCCTTGACTTGTTGTTGAAATTTTAAATCTTAATATTCGTTGTTGACCTTTGATTTTGTTTTGGATAATTCTTTTAAGAATTGAGTTAAGATATCCTGATAAACATATTTTGGACAAGGACGTTGAGAACGGTAAGTGTCTACTTTATTTATGGAGTTTAGAATTCATTGCAGTCATATTAGCTAGCGAGACATGGACATAGAGCCTGATTTTGGATATGCTATCCTAGTTATGTCATTTAGGTTCTCTTGCAGCCATACCGGGTGGCGTAGTAAGGAATCTAGGTGACGTGATTATAGGATGTATACCATAGTTATGGACTTTATTGTTTATTACCGCTATGCTTACTGGCGTGGCGAGAATTCTGGCAACATGATTTGGGATAGACGTGTATGGTTATCAGATCGTATCTTAAATTGATTCACTTATTTTAACCTATTGGGCAAGAGCAGTTCCTACTATTACTTCTGTTTTCCATTCTTCTCTTCCTCATCGCATGATGATTTTCTCACCTTACCCTTACTTCCTCCGCCTTGATCAATTATGTCTTGGTTCCACCAATCACCTATCTCATATCTACATCTATCATCTACACTAGAAACCTCTGAAAATTTCAGAATTTTCACATCTTTTATCTTGGAAGAAATCGAAGAAGTATCGTAATCATCCGTCTCGGAGTAGACATTGTTGGTAGTAGTCGAAGCAGAGCGAGATGATTACCCGGCTTCCTCCTATGATCCCATATTCTGGTTTCTATGATAACAGAAGCAATTCAATTCTACATCCTTGATTTGTTTATTATATTTTGATATCGTGAAATTGATCCTCTCTGATTGACCAATCGATTCTGGTTGTCTAGTTTATCGTGCCAAAGGGTCTTGATTGTTGATTAAACTTAAATGGTTTCGAATTCCATTGTGATATGATTTCCTTCTTAGATGTTCGTGTCCAGACTTCGTTGAGTCTGTTCTCTATCTTGCCCAAATTCTGATTTACTCAAAACTTGAATAATTTCAATCGTGCTGAGACTAAATTATTATTTTTATCGTGAATGGACAATGCTATCATCACTCGTGCTTTAAACTTTCGATTCAATTCTGGCAAATGACTAAATTCTATTCCAATCACGATTAGGCTTCAGACTATCCTTGATTTTGCCGGAGTCACATTTTCTGAATCGTGTCCCAATGATTTAACTTATCTATAATCGTGCCTATATGATTCTGTTCATATTTTGATTCCATCGTGCGAAAAATTTTCATCGTGCCTGAATAATTGTGAATTGAATATCTTAATCGTGCAAACTTGTCATTCTATGATCGTGCCTAAGTTTTTGCCTAAAAACTTTCTATCTTGTTTTACCCCTACTACAACCTTAATTTCGAGGACGAAATTTCTATAAGGTGGGTAGGATTGTAAGCCCCTGAATTTAGGGCTGAATTTTTTTATTTTAATAATCAATTAATTAGAATATTATTATTTGATTATTATTTGATTTAATGCTCTTTACCGTGACTTGGAATTCTAGAGCATCAGGGATGCCAGTCTCTGGAAACTTCCTTCTTGGAGTTTATAGTAGACGAGATTATCTTCATTTTGATATATCGTGTCCCACTCGAACTTGTTCCCTTGTATCCTTTTTGGTTCGCGCAAGTTCGGGTCAATATTAGACCATTTAATTATTAATTGAATTCCCACTTTTATTTTTGATCTTCGTTTGCACGTTACCGTGGCTTTTAATTTAGGAGCACCAGACTAGTCTTTTTCTTGAAACCAACTTGTCATGCCTGATCTACTCGAGACGCTCTTCACCCATGATCTTCGTATCCCACTCAGACACTCCATTTTGTGCTCCATTTCTTTCGCACAACTTCCGGTTCAATTTAGGCCAATTAATTATCTGCCGTAAAATCTGATTTAATTTCCCATTTAATTTCAGGGCCCGACATCGGTCCAGCCTAGTCGACCCCAAATAGGGACATGGCCCACACGAAGCCTACTACCCGCCTGCCACTTGTGTCCCATCTATTTGAGCCCCCACATGCTACTTATTTGCCCATGATCATAAATACTTGTTTTTAATTCAAATATTGCACCCTGTCCATTTTGGCCCAACCCGGCTCCACTGAACCCAGTCCAAGCTCCTTGTTATCCTTCATTAATATCCATACACTAATTTTTCCCTACTCTAAAATATTCCTCTATCTTTCTACTTATTTAATCTTATTTTATTCCTTGTATATTATATATGTACCTATGTATATATGTATATATGTATAGGTGTATATACATATGTATATACGCTCACTCTCTCTCTCCTCTCCCCAGCCGACCTATCCCTCTCTTTAATATCTACACACACATATATATCCAACTCACTCTTTCTCTCTCTAAATATCTCATCTAAATATCTCTCTTTATATTATATACTTACATGTATATATATATAATATCAACTCTCTCTCCTATAAACAAAAACAACACCTCACCCTCTCCTCTCCTCTCCTCTCCTCTCCCCACGTGAGCACACCCACACCCCCATGCTGGTACAAGAACACCCCTCCCCCCATCTCTATCTACTTTTATTCTCTCATTTATATCTCTTTCTCTCTCTCTCTTTATATATTAATATATACACATACATACTTCTCTCTCTCTTCTAATTCCTACATCCTTCCCTCTCCCTTTCTTCTTCAGGAGCAGCCCCATGGCCGACACCCCCTCCTCCTTCTCCACAGCCACCACCCTCACGTACACCACCACCTCCTCCATCTTCTTCTCCTCCTCCTCCTCCATTATCATCATCATCAAGTTCTTCATCACCATCATCAAAACCACTCCCACCACCTCCACCTTCGCCCACACGCGGCCGAGCCACCGCCGCGCCGCCGCCGCCCTGGCCGCCGCGAGCGCAGCCGCGCGCAGCAGCAGCAGCTAGCTGCGGCAGCAGCTGCCACGGCAGCAGCCGCACGCCGCCGCGCACGCAGCCGCCGCCGGCGAGGTTCCCGGCCGCCGCGCCACCGCGTGGCTGGCCCCCGAGGCTGGGCGCACCCCCGGGCGACCTCCCCCAGGCCACCGCCATCCTCCCCGGCACAACGCACAGCCTATTCGTGCGTTTTGAACGGAACCCCGTCGACGCGCGCGCGGGAAAAAGTTTCAGAATTTGCGTTTCGGGACAGCAACTTCGCGTCGATTTTCTGGACGATCCGACCGTTGGATCGGTAATTTCTTCGCTCCATCTCAATCTCGGTATATACCCCTTCATCCCTCTAAAATTTCACCCGTTAATTTCGTCGTTTGATACATCAAAATTGGCCACCAAGTTGACGTTTTAAATTGTGCTATTTTTGGACGGTTTTGCGATGCCAACTTCGCGGGTTCGTATCTTCGTCGTCGCAGCTCCGTTTTGCGCGCCACCAGTTCCGGTGCACAGCTGGTATAACCCTCTTCCTGCCTCCTTTAGATTTCATTTCAGTTTGAGCTTGTTAGGTCGGTCGAATTCGACGCCAAAGTTGGCCGTTCGAATTCTTAGTGTTGCACTTGTAAAATTCTATTTTTGAACTCGGGACTCCGAATTCAATTTCTGACACCACCAGTAGACTCGTGGCGTCGTTCTGGCATGTTTTCATATAAAGTTTGCTTGATTTGGAGAACGTGGGCCCGGGCACGCATTTCGGTGCAAAACGGGTCCCACTTTCTGAGTCAACGGGACTTTTTGAGATGGGCTCATCGGAATCCAATTCCGGATATACCGTTGAGTTCGTATCGTCATTCTGGACTTGTTGACACATAATTTGCTGAGTTTTGAAGACATTTGCTCCGGCACGCATTTCCGTGCAAATCGGATTCCAAATGTCCGCGTCAACGAACCAATTTGAGATCGGGTCAACGGAATCCAATTCTGGATATACCGTTGGGTTCGTATCGTCATTCTGAATTCGTGGACATATAATTTGTTAGGTTTTGTGCACTTTTATTTCGACACGTTTTTCGGTGCAAAGTGTGTCCAACGGCGGACATTATTTTGGCCCGAAATTACCGTTTTGCCCCTATGTCCAAATTGGACTTTTGGACAGGCTATCCTAGCTGATTTGACCATTCTGGACACGTTGGTGATGTTAGTTTCATCATCCGACAACATCTGTAGATTTCTTCCCTTTTTGTCTCACCCTATTATTATAATATTTTCTCCTTTTGGTTGTTTTAGAGACCCGTCGATTTTAGTGATTTCTAAATCACTGAAATTCATAAGTTGACCTTGTAGATGTTTATAGGGACTAGCTTGACCATGGTTGACTACTTTGACTAGACGTCGAAGTAGAGTCAACATTTGACCTAGGTTAGACTAGTTTTGACCCTGGTTGACCACAGTTGACTATTTTGATCAAAGTCAACCGGAAGTCAACCGTAGCCTAAAATTGACTAGAACTGGACCGAAGTTGACCAGTTGACCCAAAGTCAACTGTTAGTCAACGTTAGGCAAGTTTGACCTAGATTAGACTTAGAGTTGACCGGAGTTGACCAGTTGACCAAAGTCAACTGTACGTCAACCTTGACCCAGTTTGTCTTAGTTGACCTAGATGTAGTATATCTTTTGACCCTGATCAGCTCTTGTATTATTTCATCTTTAGGTCTGTGGCTTTACTCTGAACCCTGATTCATATTGACAGCAGGACCCCAGGCGAGTACATTCTCTGATAACTTATTCCCAATTTATGATAACTGTTATGATTCATGTAATTAGTGTTGATATGCTTATCCCTGACACATGGTTCTCACGGATTGGTATTCTTGGATCCCGACGAGAGATGTCTCTCCTTCTTAGGTTGGGATGTATTGTGCAAGCACCCTTGTAGCTCTTGCTCGATATATGGTCACTGATTCTAGAGCAGGTTCGCGACCTTCTCATTAGAATCCCGTGCAGTGACGTGTCCTGTTTGGATCCATTCTACCAGTTGGGGTAGGGGGAGTAGTAGCGTATGCCTGTGATCATATCCATCCCGATTCCCGAACAGTGTGAGTCATATACCGCACATATGACTTGCCAGGCCGATTCTTGACAGTTACCCAAGCCGATCACAAGTTGAAACTGCTACTCACACACATTGGATATATAGCTTACCTTGATTTGTGTACATGCCATGATTCAGTTCTACTTTCTTGTTATAGCTCTAGCTCTACAGCTTACCATGCCATGATACATACATGTACACTCCATGATTTTATTGTATATGCTCTATTTACAGTCTTATAGCTTTTATTCTATCTTGAGATCTGTTATGAGATATATGTACTCGTTCCGCTCCTGACTGGATATGTTATGAAAATATTACAGATGTTGATGCTAACTGAGGTGGTTCCCACTATTCTTCTCTATGAGTTGCCTGGTAGTTATCCTTAGTTAGTCCTGTTGTTCCTTCTTTATTTTCCTGTCTTATGATCATTGTAGATTCTAGTTGTTCTAGTGATATTGTTATTATTTCTTGTCTTATCTTCCTTAGTTTTCGTGATGTGACATGAGTACACTTCTAGTTATGGATTCTTAGATGTTGTAGTTAGTATAGTATACTTGACAGCGTTCTACCGTCGATACCGCGGCGTAGGCTGGGCGTGGCCCACGTATTCGTACCCGTATATCCGGGTGCGGGTCGTGACAGAACCGAAGTTCGATATACTTACCAGCCAGTGTTTGGGACTTTGCATCACCTGTTCAACAATTCACATCGCAGCATACAAGGCTTCATTTATTTGCAATGTAAGCCTAATCATGTGATAATTTATCTTTCATTATCTTTTCGAGTTATTACTAGGCATCTTTTATTAAGCACCGAACGCAATAACGAGTCTACTATTGTTACGAACGAAGATTAAGGATCGTCGAAGGATCAAAGCCACTCACTTGTTGGTGAATTATCGAGATAAAGAGGTATTCCACGTAACGTCAAGCTCGGTTCACTGCGTTAGCACCTGCATTATCACCAACGTCTGGTCAGCATACTTCTTCTCTTTCTCTCAGTGATTCGATATGAAATGCGTAGACAATGAAAGTAAATCCATAAAATTATTCATCAAAAATAATCATAAAAACGCACACAAAAGCCAACAGTAAAAGCGACATCGAAAACTAGCAGGACAACGGTCTCGGGGCAAGCGACTCTTATATAGAACTCTTTCCCCAAGACGCGCGCCACTGTATCTTGGACATCATTTCAAAAGAGTCCAATCCATAACGATAAAAGGATCTCAATTCATTATCCCGCGATCCTAAAGTTTTTCCAAGTAAAGTTTTTCAATTCTCATCCGACTCAGCCATTCGGCCGCTAGCCCGATCCGTGTTCCGCAACGGGATTCAGGGCTTTATATACTCAGCATTTCTCCTTCCGATTCACTAAAGATTCAATAAACAAGCAATGATACAATCAAACTTATCGTGTCATAATCATGTCTCAACAGGATACTTAATGAAACACAATAAAACATGGCATTATAATATAATAAGCACATAAAACAATAGTGTACTTGTCTAAATTCTTGAACGAACTGGTTTCACAAGTTGATGACAAGATGAACTCTGGTTTAGAAGCTATCAAACCATACCATATCATACCATCATACCACGAACCTGTGCATGAATGACCACAAGTTAAATCTAAAATTCAATTATAAAAGTCATAGAAAGTGGCTAATGATTTAACCTACTTAATTCTATTTAATTATAAAATAAGTTACTTAAAAATATAATTTAACCTAATAATAATTTGAAATATAATATAAACAAAGGATTTTGGCTATAGAAAGTTACGGTTCCAATTTTAGAATCAATGTCACAAAAATCGAGATGTACCGTTGACTAACTAGTCAAATATTATGAACTAAATAATTTGAGGGTGCATTTTGGTAGATTTCAGTGTCATGAGTGTACCAGAATCGACCGTGCCACAAAATCACAATTTGGTCAAAAGTTATCATCGTTATGGCTAACCATGACCAAATCGATAAATTATCGATAAAATATGAGTTCAACGAAATAAATAAATTACTAATGAATTTCTAAATTTCTGAAAAAATTATATGTTGTAGATCTTCGTATCAACATTCCAAAACTTTAAACGGATCGTAAAACGGAGTTCAGGATCTCCCAAAAACTCGAAAACAGTGCGACGCATCAATTTATGGACAATCGACACTCAAATAAATCTCCCGAAATTCACGTAAGTATTTACAGAAAATAAATTATATTTTTGGAAAGTTTACATCGATACATTTCTAAAAAAAAGGGCAATCGAAACGGATGTCGGGGTTGATCGCAATCGTCTCGTGAAGTTGGAGGATCTCCAAGATAAAACCACAAAGGGGGCTGGAATAATAAACTAGGATTTTTAGTTTTAATATGTATATAAGAGAGAGGCGATTTGGCGCCGACATGTGGGTCCGAGTGTGGCTGACTGGGCTGCGGACTGAGAAAATGCTAATTTAAATTTAGAAAATTATTTAAAAATTATTTTAACTCCAAGTAAATTGCAGAAAATTTCTAAAAAATTATAGAAAAATATTTCTAAGTGTCTAGAACCTAAATAAAAATGTTGTAACCCAAAATACCATCTTGTGACCCCACAGTAAATTTCAAAAGCCTATAAAAATAAATTTATAGATTTTAAGTATATAAAAATTTCCAAAAATTCTACAAAATCAAAAAAAAATCCTAGAATAGTTTGGATAATATTTCTAGTCATCTAGAGCCCAAATAAAAATATTTGGTCCCGAAATACCCTTAGATGACCTTACAGTAAATTCTGAAAGTCCTTAAAAATAATAAACCCTGAAATATTAAACACCTAAACATATCAAAAAATTATAGAAAAATATAAAATAGCTAAATAATATATATATAAGCTATCTAGAGGTCATGACCTTAATATGGTCATAGATCACCTACAAGCTTCGACATGACTCCAAATGATCGTAAAATTAATCATAATCAAATAAAATAAAATAAAAATTAAAAATTTGGGAAGTGGGCTTACAGGCCGTCTTTCTAAATAATACTATTTGGAAGAAAAAAAATCTACATGCATCAACCAGAAAAATTCATAATAGCTGTAAAGAAAGAAAGGTATGCAAATTAGTTAAGTCACTATATGGACTTAAACAAGCACCTAAATAATGACATCAAAAGTTTGACA
This sequence comes from Iris pallida, assembly GCA_029216955.1. Classification (NCBI taxonomy): domain Eukaryota; kingdom Viridiplantae; phylum Streptophyta; class Magnoliopsida; order Asparagales; family Iridaceae; genus Iris; species Iris pallida. The sequence continues at coordinate 5,863,077 of JANAVB010016192.1, read as the reverse complement.
TTGTAATGATGTCAAATAGGCTCAAGATTAATGAGTGTGAAAAATGTGTGCATTCTAAAAAATATAAACTGGACATGTCAGTATATGTCTATATATAGATGATATGCTAATAATAGGTAGTAATCATAACATGATACAGGACATAAAGAAGATCTTAATTAAAAACTTTGATATAAAAAAATTTGGGAGTTGCATATATATATTAGGAATTAAGATTTTTTTAAAACTCCAGATAGGCTGATATTATCTCAATCACATTATATTAAGAAAATTTTAGAGAAATATAATCAAAACGATAATAATATTGAAACACTAGTAGATTTAAATCTTCATTCAATGAAGAATACCAGAGAAAGTATTTCATAAGTGGAATATCCTCGTATAATTGTGAGCCTAATATATGTCACAAATTTCATGTAACAGAATATAGCTTAATCGGTTAAACAAACTAAGTAGATATACGAGTAATCCCGGAGAAAATCATGGAAGACTATTATTAGAGTACTCAGATATCTAAGATATACTAAAGACTATGGATTCCATTATACTAAATACCCAGCTGTACTTGAAGGATACAGTGATACAAATTGGATATCTGATACTAAAGACTCAAAATCCACAAGTGGATATGTCTTGACACTTGGAGGCGCAGATATATCATAGAAGTCCTCACAACAAACATGTATAGCCAGATCAACTAGGGAATCTGAATTCATAGCTATAGATAAAGCAAATGAAAAAGCAGAGTGGCTTCGAAACTTTTTGGAGGACGTTCCAATATGGCTAAAAATGCATACCAGTAATTTGTATACGAGTAATGCTATTCATACCTCCAAATTATCCCTCCAAACTATCCCTCCTTATGTGGTAGCTGACGTGGCATGTTAAATAATATATGTGTCATCTGACATGGCAGATGATGACATGGCAAATTTTAACCTAAAAAGTTAATTACCCAATTTTTTCCATGTTAATTTAACGTTGATGTTAATATTAGTATTAATTATTGTTAATATTAATATTAATATTAATATTAATATTAATATTAATATTAATATTAATATTAATATTATTGTTAATATTAACGTTAATATTAATGCTAATGTTAATTTTAATGTTAATGTTAACATTAATTTTAATGTTATTTTAAATTTTGCCACGTCACTGCCATATCAACCTGCCACATCAGCTGCCACGTAAGGAGGAACGGTTTGGAGGAACAAATAGCATTATTCTTTGTATACATTGTGATAGTCAATCTACTATATATAGGACACAAAGTCATATTTATAACGATAAACTAAGACATATCTGGAGACATCACAATACTTTAGACAACTTCTCTCTAATGACATAATAATGATTGATTATATAATTAAAATCAAAGAAAAATCTTGCAGATGCACTAACTAAAGGTTTGACAAGAAAGCAAATATATAAGTCATTGAGAGGAATGGGCTTGAAGCCTATGATAAAACAAATTTCATAAAGAAAAACTTAACCTAGTTGACAGAAGATCTCAAGATCTAGGTTCAAATGAACAATCTAATTATGTGAAATTCTAAAATGACACTGACGAGTATTAATTACTCCTATCATTCTCTAGGATGACAAATAATAGTGTTTTCCTGCAAAGAAAACTAGGGTAAGCTTTGCTTTTAATGATTCCTATAACTTGAAATTCAAGGGGAGTATAGCAGGATACTCTTATTAGGAAGTCATCTATGTGAGTTTGGAAGTGGTGCCGCTTCTATGAGAATTATAAGGAAAATCCTCTAAAAATACTCATGAAACCAAGCAAATGTTCAGGGCCAAAAAAATGAACAAATCAATAGAAGCAATCTTGATCGGAAAGAAATTGTGTGATATTTATTAACTCAAGTTTACAATAATAGCTGAACAGTTCAAGACATCAAGTTCACTAGATAGCTAGTAAATATTTGATCTTAACCCTCAATAATAATACAAATTTCAGATCTTTGTTTCTAAAAATAAATCTTCCAACAACATAAAAGTATTGAAATAATTATATAAATATTTGATCCTAACCTTCAATAATAATACAAAATTTTGATGTAGTGACATGGACCTCAATGATACCCCAAGTTGGTCCATGTTAGGATGCACAAGTGGCAATGGCTATTAAGCGGTAACTTTTGCATGACCTCTTCTAGCTATTGCGCTAGCCAGTACTGCATGTTGGGATCCGACACGTCCCACAAGCACTCTGATACCGTATCTAAAACTGACCGCAATGAAAACTTAGGCCAATCCAGCTGAGATAACTAACCCAGTCGAATACGAGTACCAAGAACAGATAAGAACAGCATATGGTCAGCGACTACGTCACCTGGATAAATCTTAATCTATATAACTCAAATAAAATTACAAGTGTCACGACCCGCATCCTGTTTAGGGGCACGAGCACGTGGTACGTCCAGTCTACGTCGCAGTTGTTTGCCATTAAAATTCTTTGATTGCAAATTTTAATACAAACAGAACAGTGTTATAATATAGGACTTAGATGTAGTCCTGGGAGTACACTTTTGTTTATCTGGGTCCCTTGTGCCGATGGAGCGAGTGGTAATGCGTTAACTCCGTTGACGAACTGACGACGGTTATCGGTTCTTTGAAGGTCTGGATTGCTCTGGGTGCTGGAGCTTGCTGAGAGGAGGAAGACGTTGAGTGTCTATATCTGCCTCTCTGGTGGTGTGTTCCTTTGTTTTTTGTACGTAGGATCGTTCTGTGTGTGTGTGTGAAGGAAATGATCCTTCTATTTATAGCTTTGCAGGCCGGCTGCTCATGCGCACACGTAGGATGCGTCTGTACGCGGGGACGCCATGTGGTGATTGCTGATGGAGGCGCATGGACGATGCGCCCTGATCGAGGGGTTGAACTCTTCATACTGCTGGTGTGAGCCGGCACGTAGCAGAGGGAAAGATCCTTCTGTTGCTGAAATCTTGGGTGAGTTGAGTCAAAGGACACGTGTCGTCGACTCGAGGCTCGGAGATCTCGGATTTGATGGAGGGAATGATCTGGTGGAATGTGCCTAGGATTGGGCGCATGAGGAGACTTTGGCTCGTAACCTTTAGGAGTCACGAACCATTCAGGGCGCATGGCTTTTGAGGCGCATGCAGGCGACTTTCCTTCTGTCTTTTGGGATCAGAGAGCAGTCTGGGGCGCATGGCTTTTGAGGCGCATGCAGAGCTTCAAGTAGAGACTTTTCTTCTGTCTTTAGGGATCAGTGAAAAGTGTGAGGTGCATGGCTTTTGAGGCGCATGTGGATGGTTGGGTGGCCAAGTGGCAGTAGCCGTCGGAGTAAAAAAAATGATGATGCTGACGTTGCCGATGCTTCGTCTTCTGAAAAAGCTGTCAACTGTTCAGACTTTGGGAGGTGTGCTGCCAACTCTGTCAGTTCAGCATTTAATGTTTCTGACATTCGGTGGACAGCTGAGTGGGTGCGTCGATTGGCGTTCCACTGGGCGTATGGGGACGCATGGGGGCACATCCTCTGTGATACGCTTGGTACTGAAGGGCGCGTCTGTGCTGATGTGCTTGATGTTTGAAGGGCGCATCTGTGTGATGTGCGGTCTGGCCGGCGCATCCGCTTTGTGACACGTTCTTTAATGCAGCGACTGTTACGTTCTTCGAGTGCTTTAAATAGCCGTCTTGATTTGGCTGAATTTGTAGCGTCCGGTTCATCCATTAAATGCAAATTCATTGCACAGAATTCGGAGAGCCATCCACCTGGCGCATGGGTTTGATTTGCCCGGCCTATAAATAGTGGCATGGAGAGAAGGTTTGCTTCTCGTTCTCTCACATCTTTTCGACATGAACTTGTGTACTCGAGTGCATTCTGTTGACGAAGTGCTCCCGAAGGTGAAGATGCGACGCCATGTCTTTATTGATGCACTTGAAGGTGACTGTTACATCCAAAAGCCGGAGTCGAGGGCTTCCGAGGCAGGCGGAAGGTACCTGTTGCATCCAAAGATAAGGATGCCCGGGCCTCGTCTTCGTTATTCCGGAAGAGCCGTAGATCAGAATGGCGGTGCTAGGCTCTTTCTTCCTTCAAAGTGGGTGTTGCCCACTCTGGTGGGTTTGGAAGCTGCTCCTTTAGCCGCATTTCGATTACGGTCTTCCTTGGTCTTTGGAGGCTCTTTCGAAGCCTCCCCTGGCCACAGATTTACGGTGCTCTTCTCTTTCTTGGTTCCAGCCAGAGGGTTAAATGCTTCATTAGTCGAAGCACTTATCAGATGAGCCTGGCTGGAAGAGCGGCACATAACTGGGCTGCTGAAGGGATGCACATAACTGGGATGCACATAACTGAGCTGCTGAAAAGGATGCGCCTTGCTGAGGATGCATGACGGGATGCACCTGATCGAGGGCGCATGATGATTGTTGCGCCTGCTTGAGGGCGCATGGTGGCTGCTGAATGTAGACTTAGGATCTTTTCTTTGTAGAAATTCTTCTTTGTACAGTCTTTCTTTAGACATGTAATAGACTTTTATATGTTAAATAAAAAGTCCTCTTTCAATGTCTATACTTGTTGTTTTGGCTGTGGAGTACTTTGTCCGAGCTATGGCGCATGTAGTCTGGCGCATGGGCTTTCTAGTTGTGAAATTCCATGCTTCTACAAGACCCCCTTCAAAGTTTTCAAAACTTTTGGATAAGTTTTGGAATACTTTGAATAAGAAGCATGGTGGTAGAGCCGCATGTCTGTCGGGGCGCATAGATACTCCGCGCATCAGTGATGGGGCGCATGCTCTGCTCGGATGACGCCTCGGTAACCAAAAAAGATTAATGATGATCTTTTTTTGTTTTATTTGTGGTTATCTTTTCACAGAACCCGAGGCGACGGCTGAGATCACACATTCATCGGTTCACGCGTGCGACCAAGCCCTATAAATAGGCGAGAGATGGAGAGAGAGAGTTCTTCTTCTCCTTGCTTTTGCTTTCTTTAGAGTTCTTCTTCAAAAACCCTAACTTTTCTTCTCTCAAAAAAATGGCTCCCAAGACTCCTCGCGGCGGTGCTGGCAAGGACAAAGGAAAAGAACCTGTGAAAGCTGCAGCGGCTGATGTTCTCCGTCAGCCTGTCGAAGTTCGGCCGGAGGTGGTTGGTGAGTTTTATTTTACGTACACCGACGCACATAGACATTGAGTCTTTTGGTGATGTGCCGAGGTTTTTGCCGCCGACGTGCATGGGTTTAAGCACTGAAGATGCGCCGAGGCTCTACTGCTGACGCGCATGGGTTTAGACCCTGATGATGCGCCGAAGCACTACCGCTGATGCGCATGGGTTTAGACCCTGATGATGCGCCGAAGCACTGCTGACGCACATGGGTTTATACCCTGTTGATGCGCCGAAGCTCCACAGCTGATGCGCATGGGTTTACACCCTGATGATGTGCCGAAGCTTCTTTTTCGGACGTGCTATGCGCTTTTGATGAGACTCAGATTCTTTTGTTATTTCTAACATTTTTTCGAATCTTTGCTAGTGTCGATGCCTATCCCACTCTTGAATAAAGTGCTCCTGGATGCTGCCCTCTGCCAGACGGGAGTAGATTATAACGAGGAAGTGATAAACCCTGCTCAAGTCGCTATTATGCTGGACCAGCATCCCGAGAGAATAACTCAAATCCGGGAACAGCAGTATGGGTTCCTCAAACGGATGATGGAGCGTGGTGTTTTGAAATCTGCAACATCTGATAAAGTGACCTTCTTGAAGCCTGACACTACAAGAAAATACATTTTTAGCAACATATTTTAGCGACATAGGGTCTTTTATGTCTCTAAAAGCTATTTTTTTACATGTATTGGCGACATGAGTGCTAGTATGTCGCAAAATTCACATAAATTTCACTGGAGGGAAATGAAATACGAGTCCCGCCAAAAATTCTCTATATATTGCGACATACGTATGTCGCAGAAAGACACTATATGTTCTGCGACATATGGTACATGTCGCAGAAAGACACTATATGTTTAGCAACATGAATGATATATGTCGTAGGAAGATACTTTATGTTCAGCGATATGTTGTACGTGTCACGAAAAGACGTTATATGGTCGGCGACATGAACTGTATATGTCGCAAAAAAAATACTATATGTTTAGCAAGATACCACCACCCAACAATCAGAAATCCCTTTTTTTTTGCTCCGCTCAAAATTATACTACTTCTCCTCCTCATCGAAAAATCTCCCACGCCTCCATCAAAATCCCCTGGTTCCTCCTCCTCCTTCTTATCGACATCTGCAAAATAACACCCAAATCCTTCCTCCTTCTTCCACCCCGATAATGAATCCCAAAACCTAACCCTAGACTGCGACGCCTCTGACGATGAAGAGGGTGTTACGAAATTGGTTTAAGATGTCAAGCCGTCAGTGACGCCTCTAACGACCTCAGCACCTCGGTAATTTGGGTTTTGTAAGCTAAATTTGGGTTCAGATCCATACAATATATTTAGGAATTCGGTTCGCAAATGGATTCTAAAGGTAACTATTCCAGAACCCTAATTTTTTCCCCAAATTAAATTTTTTGCACTATTCATGCTCTTCGATTTAGGTCAAAGAGGGGGTTAGAATCCCTCACTCATGGTTATTACTCTTCTGAGAAAGAGAGAAGCTCAACGAGGAGCTCCTAAGCATCGAGACATAGGTAGGGTTTCCTTTCCTTTCGTTTTTAGGGTTTATGAAGAGTTTGGTGTAATTTGGTCGAATTTTTGTTTTTATGGTGTAAAGTGTCGATTTTGATCACTGGGCAAGTCGCAGCGAGTAGAAAGGTTTGATATTTTTTGCTGGTTATGTACAAAGTTTTGTTTTTTAACCATATGGTTGTACAAATTTAGCAGGCGGGCTTCAAAAATGTACGGAGAGTCCTTGAGTTAGTGATATAATGATACTTGGATTATTAGTACTGTAAACTTATCATCTTTTGCTATTTTTTCTGCCTCACTTATGAACTTTCGTTCATGATATGGATTGCTTTTGACCAACTAGTAAGTGTTTGGACTGTTCGGAGAGCATGCGAATACACTGAGGCACGTGACTATATAGACACCACATTGATTCATAGAACTGGCTATCTATATTAAGAAAGTATGGAATCGCTAGACAACGTATTACAGCAAAGACTACACAGAACGCAGATCAGAAATATAGCAACTAATGACTTTTTTTTTTCTTACAATGAAACATGATGTATACGGCCAGGGGCCATTGGAGGAATCATTCTTCAAATATTTAGGAACTAGCATTAGCCTAAGAAATAATTCTAAGCTTATTCAGAATCTACTCAAGCAAAATTTTGGCCAGGAATATGACATTTAAGTATGAGTGCTATTGATTACCATTAAGTTAAATCGAACTTAGATACAGATTTAATCCTTATTACTCTATTGCTCCATGAGTGCCTGAAACTTTGTTAGTGAAATAAACATACTACTACTGCATGAACATTACTACTGAGATAGACATCCTAGTGCATGAACTATGCAAGTCAGATAGACATGTTGATTTCTCTACTAAAAATGATATATGAACTTATGTTGGGAGTGTACCAGGTCTCAGACTTTAATATATATGAACTATGCAAACATCATTGTGCCATTGCAATCATTCCATATGCTAACAAAGTATATAATATATAACAAATAGTCAACTTCATTCATCTTGTAGTGTTACTTTGCTACAACATATTTTTGAGGATCCTATTCATGAGCAGCTTCTTTTGATTATGTACCATCTTTCAACTCTACCATTGGGTTTAGACTAATAGTACAAGAAACGAGATAGACTTGGATCCATGGTATTGGTAGGAACAATCAAATATCCACCCATGTTCTTTGAAGGGCATAAAAAGGAATGGGACAAATCTCTTTGAAAATCTATTCTTTTGATTCCATAAGACTGTCACTTCTAATTTTCAAAAGTTATCGAACATATTGTTTGTCAATACTCTACGACTGGGTCTGAATTCATGGCATTTTGGATTCATTGTACGAGAAGGAACAAGTAAACATTCACCAATGTTCTTTGGAAGGTGTAAAGAAAAAAAATAAAACAGATAAGTTCAATAATTCTAAGATATGGCAGGCTGTATTTGTTTACATGAATCTTAATTAAACTTCACTTGATGTTTAATCCTTTCATATCTAGTTTTATGGTCACTAAATCGTCATGATTTAGTGTTTCGGTTTGCACTTCTTTAGAGGTGAACTTGGCCATCAGAATATTATCTCAAATTAAACATTTATTAGGGAAAAATAAAACCATGGTTTTCTCACAGGTTCAAGGACAGATATCCAGAAGTCTTAATATTTCTTGTTGGAAAAATAAAACCATGGATTTCAAAAGCCTACTTCAGTTAGAAATGCCAAATTTTACGATTTTCTTTTAAAGTCACAGATCCAGCAAGCCCTAATATTTCTTGTTGCCTCAAACTCTGCCAAGAAAGCTGATTTTGTTTCTTCAACTTGCAGAATTTACAAGAATGAACCCAACAATAAAGCCTTGATCCTGATTTTTTGAATATTTTATATCCCGTTGTACATATGATATGAAGCACTCAAAACTGGCCAAAATTGATGCATTTTGGCATTTTGGATCAGATTCAAACCAAGTATATCACATGAGTCAAGGAAAACAGTTATGGCAAGGTTGAATGCAATCTTAATACAAACCTTGTAGTAGAATAAAAGGGGAGGGAAGGAAGCAGGTAGGCAAGGATTAGTACTTCTTGCAGATAAGCTGCTCCAAGCAGCCATCAACTACACCTACACTAAGGAACCAAAAACAAGATAAATAAGGGGAAGAGAATAGGAACTTACATCTTCTACTATTCCATTCCCAAGAACATCATTTGGAAAATGTTTCAAATAGTGATGAGGATAATTTTGAAGGTATAAGTTATAAGTAACTATCCTATTAGATTCATGTACTCGAACAATTCTAATAAATGAAAGCTTTCCTCATATCAAAATAAACAATAAAGTAACAAAACGATGTCATCAGAATTATGATTATTTCTTCAGCAAATCAATATGTTCACATGTATATAAGTAACTATCCTTTTAGTTGTGCAAACACCGACGAAGCTTGATTTCAACAAACAGACACTGACATTTCTTACTCCATTCTTTAATTCACTGTTAAGCGCTTATTAGTACTACATTTTCTGAAAACATGATTCTATGTAAATATGTTAAATTAAGAGAAATCATATGACTAACTACTGCAAGTGCCCACCACTTTTCCTCCTCCTTCTCTGACTGACATTTCTTACTCCATTCTTTAATTCACTGTTAAGCGCTTATTAGTACTACATTTTCTGAAAACATGATTCTATGTAAATATGTTAAATGAAGAGAAATCGTGCGACTAACTACTGCAAGTGCCCACCACTTCTCCTCCTCCTTCTCTGACTTGATGTTTAAGGATACAACTGCAGATTTTATATCTTTTCTTGATTCACAGTAACATTTTAGTAGCGAATTCAGATTTTGAAGGAACAGTTCTATTTAGTTTTTCTATAGGGTTTAGTCTCTACATTATCAGTTTTTACATATCACATTTTTATATCAGTTTTCATCTAAGTATTCTATAGGGGACAAGCAAAACTATTGCATTACTATTGGAGTACAGTTGATATTAGGATTTAAAAGTGAAACCGAAAGGTCGCATGTATTACTGTGCTTCTATATGGTCAATCCATCTATCAGAGATTCAAAATGTATATTCTCAATCTTTTTTTTATCTGTTCGTTTAAGAAATTTATTAATCATTCCACGCCACAATTTGACAGTACTCCTGCCAAGTAAGACGCCAGTCCTCCAAAGCAAACATTTGTCTAAATGGAACCATTATGAAGAAGTTGATAGATGAGGAAATGTCAAAAAGAAAACATGACAAACACAGCAGCACCCCTGGCGTCGTTGCCCGCTTGATGGGAATGGACAGTTTACCATCAGATTGAAGCCTGTAATCTTTTCCAACGATCGGTCGAAGCACGTAAAACCTATAAGCAGTGATCCTAGGAACAAAAGTTCAAGTCATCTAGCCCATAGCTCGACCGCAACAGGAGAGGAAGACTGGTTCTTTTAAGCATACATCAGGAAAATATGCTGGAGACCTGGATGACAAAGGCATGTATCATATGGCATTTCTTGTTGATTTCTACTGCTCGTAGGAGTTTGGGCTCACAATTCCTAGACACGGTTTGCCCGTGACTTTGTAATGTCTGCATGCTAAGCATTTTTCCATATATACAGATGCCATTCAAACGTACTTCTGAAATTGGTACCAGCCATTCAAATGTATCCAGATGCCAAGCATTATGCCATATATGCAAAAATTTCCAAAATTCAGTAACAAGGACAGGACATTGGTGGTGCAAGTATTCTGTAAAATTTGAACAGTACATTGAATGTGGTGGTTGTTATATATAGCTTATGTCTAGCTATGTCAATCAGAAGAAATTTGGCGGTGATACTCCATACAGGTTAGTTCTAATTATTTTCAAATTGTGATAAATATGCTCTCTCTACATTAAAGCTTAATCATTTGAAATATTCATTGATTACCTTTACCTTATGCCCTCCTCTTTTTTCTTCCCTTTTTCCCTGGGTAATTGGAAGAACATTAAGGATGTAAGCTTATGCATGGCAGAAATCATGCCTTCCTTTCGAATCCACGCTAAGATGTTGGGATGAGTTTTCAATGACTATAATTTACCAATAAACCCATTTTTTTCTTCTTAAGCTTACTTTTCCGAAACATATCTCATTTTCCGAAACATATCTCATTTTCCATTTGCTTCTCTTAGTATGCAAATCAAAATATTGATTGAATATTCAATATAATTTGTCTAACACTATCTTTGAAATTGTCTTCTGCAGTTCTTTATGCATTTTTTGGGATGAGGTTGCTATACTGCTTGGAGATCTGATCTAAAAGGGCTCACAGAAGAAGGAAATGGAGGAAGTATGTGTTCTCTTCATTGCTTACCAAATTTCCAATTTGTTTTTCATGGTGTTAAGTTCCTTTGATGTTGTATTACTTGCTCACCAATCACCACCAATCAAAATGTATAACTGCTAGTGTGTGGCTTTTTTCTTATCTCACACTTTATTGTTATAAACATGTTTGCTAGACAACTCTTCCCATATGAAATCTTCTTGTTATCAGTCCCGTTTGACAAAAAGGTATGTTCGGTGTGGTATATTGTTGGTTATTGTTATTGTAGATTATTTTCCTTTATTTAGAAGTCCTTCCAGATTGACTACCAGTTTGCAAGTATGGTGGTCTTTTATTATTGGTAGACAAGATAACTTCCTGAACTGTCCTTCTGGAATGATGACTTATCCGTTTAGCATTTATCTCTCTGCTCTTTTATATTTTGTTCTACATTCACTTCCAACATGGAGTTTGTTGTAGCACGAAAAATACTAGTTTTTTGTTAGGTTTCAATTTTGTTTGAATTGGTACCAATTGAATTTGTTAGATCTCTTTCTTTTTGGATCAGGTTTCAATCATGTACCAATTGAATTTGTTAGATCTCTTTCTTATTTTCTGCTATGTGGTATTCTTTTATATCTGAGACGGCCGGAGACATCCGTTTTGTAGAACTTCTATCCATTAGAAAATGTAAATTAATTGGGCAATGCAAATTAATGTCTATGAGAAAGTGTCTAAAATTTTATGTCGTCTCATGGAAATGCCATTTCTTTTTGCTCTTTTGACTTGTGTCTTGGAAGGAATGGCATTCCCACGAGGAGACACAAAATTTTATACACTTTCTCATAGATATTAATTGACATCGCCTAATTAATTTACATTGTCTAATAGATAGAATTTTTATAGAAAATGATGTCTGGGCTGTCTAGGCTGCATGCGGCATCTGTCAATTTATATGTGTAGATTTTTTTTTTTTGCGTATAAGTCTCGTAAACCTGTCATTCTTTTAGTATATATTTTGTTTTACTTACAAATATATTTTTTCGTTTGCAGAATCACATAGACAACAAGCCGTGGGGGAAGACATTAATATCAGGAGAAAATGCATGTTTAGCGACATAAGCAATATGTAGCTTATTAATTTTACAAGAAAATGCATGTTTAGAAAAACAAAATATCAGGGTTAATAAGGTAGAACATGCATGTTTAGGACCTTGTAGAAAAACATGCATGTTCTCCTGATATTGAAGAAAGTTAGATTTAATAAGCAACATAAGCAATATGTAGCAGAAAGTGTATAAAATTACAGAGTCCTAAACATGCATGTTCTCCTGATACTATAATTGGCAAAATAAATATTTAATAAGGTAGAATAAATAAGTTATTGACATCACAGTTCTTACAGAGTCCTCATAGAAACCAGTAAACTATAATTGGCAAAATAAATATTTAATAAGGTAGATTGAAGATAGTTACTAATTATGGACCATGATGAAAATCCCATAACAAATAACTTGCTTTCCATCAAAGAGTTAAGTATGAAATCTACTGGAACTGCCAAGCGGTAGTTGATCTGTCACACTCGACAATCAAAAATTTGAAATGTCTTTGTTGCTTAATGCATGCATTTTTGATGCACCAGACATGTGAGAACTTACAAGAAGTCTAGAGAATAACTATTATAGACCAAAATAATATTGTTAGCACATATACTTGTCCTTTCGTCAATTTTGGCAAAAGCAGCTCCTCATGTCTTCCAAAGATTAATGTGACAAAGGAAGTATCACAAACTAGGATCCTACATCAAGGCCAGATAATTGGCTCTTAATTGATTGTCCACTGATATTTACTATAAACTAGAAAAATCTAAGTAATTGGCTCTTAATTTACTTTTCTTTGGATGTCTATGTTCGATTGCATTTCAAACAAATTATCATAGTTTCTGAAGGTAACTAGGCATAATGTAGATCTTGCATTATACGGGCGTCTTGGTACTGTAAGCTTCTGTTCTGGTACTTGATTAGGTTTTGTATTCTATTTTAGATATTTGTTCTTTCCAGGGAGCCAATGTTATGCTTGGCGAGAGGAGGCACAGCCTTGGCATGACTTATTATGAGCCTACTGTTCTAAGTAATGTCAAGAGTGATATGCTTATATCAAGGTAAAAATCCTCATCTCTATATTCTACGCCTCCGCACTTCTAATTCCATTATCATTGTAAGCTGCTAGTTTGTACTTAATCTTTGAAGGTCTTCTATTGATTTCAAAATTATCTGCTGAATGAGTAGCCCATAATAGGAAGAGATGATGTACGTATATATCCACACACACACACACACACACACACACTACACAAATTCATAGTTTACATATGACATATACCTCCCATGGAAGATGGGGTATTCTTACATTAGGTATCTCAATCAGTACTCTTTTTTTGGTTCATATATAGGGAGGAAGTTTTTGGTCCAGTTGCACCGCTTTTGCTTTTCAAATCTGAAGAAGAAGCTATTCAGATGGCTAATGACACAAATGCAGGTAGTTACCGTCTTCTGTTATACTACTGGTACTTACATTCAGGACCTTGATCGTTATTAAACAAATTTATCGTGCCACATGCTATTAAAATCTTTTGAAGGACATATCTTGGGCTTATGATGATTACTACTGAGAATAGCCAAATATGTGAAGCATGTGAAACTGAATGGCTAACGGTTACATATATGTCAATTAACTGGAGCACTTTGAATCCTCCTTTGATCTTTATGTTCCTAGTTCAAATATAGAGAGCAATTAGTGTGTAAGTCACCAAGATATTGTGTTTCAATGATTTGCAAGTAAGTATCTACTAAAAAATAGTTTGTGCCCAAAGTGTGGCACTGTAACTATAAACTCAGCTATAATATACACACGAGCACGCACACACATGTATGGGTTGTTTCCCTTTATAAACTCATTACTCTATATTAAGACATTAACCCCTTAAGCCACAGGAAAAAATGTTCTCTGATCCTTATTAGATCGAATTGGTAAGTAAACTTTAGTTTCTCCCAAAGCTACTCCTTGAATGTTCTCTGATCCTTATTAGATCGAATTACTACCTCTTGGCATAAGCTTTTATTATATACATGATTTTTTTTTGTGTATAAATTATTTTTGCTTGTATGTATCTGGATATACATGATAATGTGTATATATGTATGTGTAGATTTTTTTTTTTTTGCATATGTTCCTTAGACCGATCATTCTTTTAGTATATATTTTGTTTTACTTACATTTTTTTAAATTTTTGTGTGCAGGAGCACATAGACAACAAGCCAAGTTCGGTGAAAGACATTAATATCGAGAGATCCATTGTAGGCTAATTTTTGGAGAAGACATTCAATTCATGTTTTTAAGTTTACACTATAGTTGTCTAGCTGGAATATAGTATGTTTGTGGAATATTGTAATACGTTTCTTTTTTAATGGACTATTTGAAGTTGTTAAGATATTACAATATTGAATTATTTAATAAAGAGATGTTTGAAGACATTGTATTCGATATAATGTTGCGTTCACGATAACTTGTTACAATGTCTAAGTTCTTTGAATATAAATTTCAATGTTTGTATGTTATTTTTAAAATATGAAAAATGTGAAAATAAAAATTAATATAAAATAGCTTTTGCGACATCAAATTGTTTAGCTTGAAGTGTATTTATATTTAGCTTACATTAGCTTTCGCGACATCAAGTTGTGTAGCAGAAACATTTTTTATAATTATAAAAAAAGTAAAGAATTGACTTTTGGCGACATGTATTATGTTGCCAAAGTATCATCTTTCTGCGACATACAAATATATGTCGCCAAAAGTTATTTTAAATAAAAAATACGATATGTCGCCAAAAGTGCTTACATTCCGCGACATGTGCTATTTCATGTCGCCAAAGACTTTCCCAGACAAGGCTACGGCGACATGTGTGCGACATAGCCAAATATGTCGCGAATACACTTTTGCGACACAAATCTAACTTTTAGCTACATATTGCTTATGTCGCTAAATATGCATTTTCTTGTAGTGTGAGTTCCTGTTTGGGGACCGCCTTACTTCTACTGAAGCAACAGTGTTGAAGGTCAAGGTAGACTGGTTTTTTACAGCAAAAGGAGTGCATATGACCGTTAAGCAACTTGAACGTCAATGGCCTTTGATGGCCTTCTGTCGTCTTGCTTCCAAGAGGAGGATGTCTTGGGATCTTACTCCCTCTCAGGGGGGGCGGTGACTGGCATCATCAAAATTGATTCTACCTCCGATCAGAAAGATACTTTGACCGCAGTGTGGTCTGGGTCTTCTTTCATCTGGCGGACTCTACGTCCTGGGAGCATTTACAGTGATGTTCCCCTCGATACTTTTGCTTATAGTGCCTTGACTTTTGTACATCGCATGCTGTTGATGGAACGCTCATACCCGAAAGGAGAGTTTCGGGTAGAGGGTTGGTGTCATTACGTTTCCAAATGGGATAAACTGACACTCTGGATTTTGTCGCGATTCCGGACTGAGCTCCGAGAGATTGGGCTGACTGCCGCGATTCATGCTACCCAGGCAGGTGTTGACATTAACAGGCATATGTTCCTCACCCTCTTGGAGATGTTTGATATCCATACCGGGACCTTTCTTACTCCGGTGGGGGAGTTAGGGCTCGCACTTCATGAGATGTATGAAGTATCAAAGCTCCCTTGGGGATCGGAACCCTAATGAAGAGTACTTTCCGACCAATGAAGAGTTTCAAGTCCTGGGGGACAAGGCTGAGGAGATGACGGCCGTTTTTAAGGAAGTGGAGAGTCATCATTACTATATGCAGAGAAGGGATAAGAGCGGGTCACAGCCTCATGTGACCGCTTGGAGAGATTACGTCTTTAGGCAAGACAAGGGAGATCCCTCGCAGTTCTCCAATCTGCCAGCGCTCTCTCGTAGCGAAGTGCTCTCTGAGATGAACAGGTTAGATGAGAAGAATCCCCGGAAGAACGTGGATCAGCAGTCTGATGAACGCTCCTACAGCTGTTTCTGGCATCTTGCTCATCGGATGTCATCGAAAGCAGTATTGGTCGCGTATCTTATGGTTTGGCTTCGGGATTACGTTTTCCCAGGCGGATTCGGCTCTGTAGAGAGAGTGACCCGACACTTGATCCTGCCAGCTGTGAAGTTGGTCTTTGGTCGGCGCTTGGCTCTACTCCCCGCAATAGTATGTAACTTGCTGCGAGGTTTACGCGAGTTCGCGGGAAATGTGATTCATGACCGAGGTCGAAAAAATAACTTCCCGCGTGCTGAACTGCCCTTTCACTATTTGATGGGGTGGTTAATTTTACACCATCCCAATGTGATGAGTCCAGGTTCAGAAGAAGACTACAGGGCTGGAGATGCATTCCTTCGCCGTTTCTACCAGAGGAGCTGGTCGCACACTGGCGTCCCTGTTTGTAGAAAGGTTTTATCCCGTCTTCAGGGTTGGGAGATAACCAAAGTTGGTCCAATCTTCCTGGGTTTTGAGGCCAACGAAGACTTAAAGGATTCGGGCGAAGGCGCCACCGCGCTGCCTCCATGGGGATTCCGCTGGTTGCAAAGTATCCGGCCATCTCATCTGGTGTACCGGAACAGGAATCGGTGCTACCTGGAACCGTATTTACCGAGCCGCTTTGCACGGCAATTCGGTTATGCTCAGTTGATGTTGGATAACCCAAGTGTCACTCTGGGGTATGCTGGAAGTTTGTTGGATGGTGTACGGGCTTGGCATTACTATAATGCCGGATGTACCGGGGCTCGCTTTACGTTGCCCGTCCCGGATCCGCGGCCGCCCATTCTTTACTCGGCCGCCAAATTTTACTGTGTTATGGCTGCCGCGCCTCCCGGATATGATAGGGAAACCAGTCTTATCGCAGGCACTCAGTTAGCAGTGTCCGGGGACACGTCGACGAAAGTCCGATCGTACCGTCCGCCAGGGGCGGGTTATCGGGGTGTCTCTTCCGTACCCACAGGGGGTCAAGCAGAACCCTCGGTTGATCAATCAAAATGGCGTGCAGATACAGGGGCTGGATCTCCGGTGTCGAAGAAACAGAAGCAGGCATCGTCACCGACGGTGTCATCGGATTCAGCATCTGCAGAGGTAAGGAGGTCCTACATAGTCTGGTTTAGGTTCCGCATTTCATGAAACCAATGCTTCCCCTTCTTTTTTTTGTAGGAGCCGCTAAAAAGAAAGCCTCGTACTCCAAAATCGAGTGGGAGCAGGCCAAAAGAGATGGCGGGCTCGTCTGAAGTGCGCATCCCGCCGACTATGATGTCTCCCATGGAGGAGAATCCGGAGGATGTTGCCGTCGTGGAGATTCCAGCATCCCCAGATTATGTCAGAAGGGAAGTTAGGGGTGCAGCAGCTTCCGAGATGATGAAGGCCGCAACGGGGGCTTCAGATGCCGAGGGTTTAGCAGACACGCGGCTTTCTGGTGATGATGTGGAGTGGAGTTCGTCGTCCTTGGATGACGATGCTCCAGAGTTGCAAGAGCCCGTTGCGAGGGCAACAGAGATGGTTGGAACATAGGAGAGGATTGATTCCCCTCCTTGTTATGATGAGGGAAGGTCGGCTGCATCATTGTCGAGCCTTACCCCAGACTCAGCGGCGGAAGCTGTGGTGGCTACCAATCAGAAGGTAGCGACAAGTCCTGTCCCTGTAGAGGGATTTGATGAAGAGACTCGTCTGGCGGTCCTGACTTCAGGGACAAGTTAGGAGGTAAGTGTTGATCTCCCCGTTCAGCCAGGGGAAGTATTGGCTGGTGATAGCACGTTGGGTATTGGAGAGGTGGCCGCTGACGTTGGTGGTACTTTCGAGTTTGGGAAGGGTAAGGGTGTGATGGAACCCTCTGTTGCCCCTTCTACTTGGGGTACAACCTCGACGCCTGTTGATGAAGAGCCTACTGATATCGAGGTTCCAGCCTCGCAGGTTGAGGTCGACGGGTCTTCTTCCGGTCCGCCGACTGGAGTAGCTCCTCCAACCCCTGCTATGACGCCGCAGGTGCTGGCGGACGCAGATGAATATGTGAAATTCATCGTTGAGGCAGTGTACAAAATGCTGCAGAAGGGTGTATCTGCGGTGATGGATGCCAACGGAAGCTTTGCGACGGCAAGAACTCTGGCAATGCCTTATATTGACCTGATCCGTCTTCACCAAGGTCATGATCATATGGCCGAGATCCTGGAGGCTTCGGTAGTTGAGCTGGACCAGCGGCTCTCGGAACTTCAGCGTATCCAGCGAAATGACCTCTCCGTCTTGATAGATGCGGAGAAGGGGAAGCTGATCGCCGAGATTGAGTCTTCCTACCAGGCCACTGTGAGTGTCTGGGAGCACGAAGTGGTTGAAACTGAAGCTGCGGTAGAGCGGTTGTCTCAGTCCATGCGGGAGACAGTAGAAACGCGAGCCGCATTGGACGCTAATATCGCGAAGATCGACGCCCAGATCTGCCGCCTTGAGGACCAGCGGGCCCGATTCCAGTTAGATGCCGAACGTGTCCAGGCTAAACACGTAGCATTCAAGAAGGAGGAAGCAACTTTCACTCAGCGGACTCTTGTCCTGGCTCAGCAGCGACAACAGCTTGATGAGAAGCATGAGAACGATACTTCTGCTGAGGCTGTTGAATCGATGCGTCAAGAGGCTGAGCGTCGAGTCCTGGCGACTGTGGAGACTTGTGCGGCAGACTTGAGATGCCAAGTCAGAGAGCTTTCAGCCAACCCTGGGGATGCTTAAGGATTGTAGCCTCTTCTTTTTGTATTTTTGCAACTCTTGCTGGGGAAAGTGTAGTCCTTTACTCTCTTTTTTTTAGAAAATAAAGAAGTACGCAACTTTTTGTGATGTGTTCATTTTTTGTTGTCATGAACTTGATGATTTGTGTGGACCTATTATCTTTTGCGCACCTGGGTTTTTAGGTACAGATAATAAGTTTGAAAGAACCAACATGTTTGCTCAGAGGTAATGTGGACGTGGCAAATATGGGGTTCAAGTGGTGGAATCACCCTACTCAGAGGTGTTATGGACGTGGTATGAATGATCCTGGGGGATACACAGAACTACTCAGAGATGATATGGACGTGAAAGTTCTGCGATCAATGTACGGCAACGCAGGGGTTGTTTGTACGGGATGTTTACTCAGAGGTAATGTGGACATGGTAAACATAAAAAGTAGCGTAGTCTTACGGGGTGTAAGATTATGCCTTGTAGGGTGTAGAGGGGACAACTCAGAGGTGATGTGGACGTGGTTGTCCTTCTATTGGAGGATGCTACGGAACAGCTGGGTTCCGGAAGCGTACGATTTTGTGGAAAGGAATTGTCTGTGAGCCTTGATGATTGGGTCCACAGATCCCCTAGTGGAAGCACATGTCTGAAAGATGTTAAGAGTAGTACTTCTTTAGGAATTTGCCGTTGATGGGCATCATGAACAAGTCCCCATTGGATTTGGCGAGGCGATAAGCACCGTTTGAGTATACCGTCTCTATGATGAAAGGTCCTTCCCACTTGGGTTCGAACTTTTCTGGTGTCTTGTGAGTTAACACCATCGGCCTCCTGACTGCCAGAACCAGGTCGCCAACCTGGAAAGTCCTCTGCTTGACCTTCTTGTTGAAAGCCTGTGATATACGGGCTTGGTAGAGTTCGATGCGTTGTTGAGCTAGGAGACGCTTTTCATCAAGTGCCTCCAGTTCCCGCAGACGACGACATTGATTGTCTTCTTCTGTGAGTTGGTTTGTGATTGCTACACGAAGTGAAGGTATCTGAATCTCGAGAGGCAGTACCGCTTCGCTCCCGTAGACCAGGAAGAATGGTGTGTTGCCTGTTGGGGTCCGTACCGTTGTGCGGTAGGCCCAAAGGCATTCGCCAAGCTTTTCGTCCCAGCCGCATTTGTTAGATGACATGACCTTTTTGAGTAGCCTGACGATAGTCTTGTTAAACGCCTCTGCTAATCCGTTTGCAGCCGGATTGTAGGCGGTTGATGCCACATTTTGAATACGATTCTTATCACAGAATCTGCTGAAAATGTGGCTGATGAACTGAGGACCATTGTCGTGGATGATCCTCCGGGGCACCCCGAAATGGTAGATGACGTGGTGCTTGATGAAGCTGATCATTCTGGAGCTTTTCACTTCTGCTAGTAGAACTGCTTATGTCCATTTGGAGAAGTAGTCGGGGATTGCTAGGATGAAACGGTGTCCTCTTGATGAAGGAGGGGTGATCGGTCCCACAATGTCCATGCCCCAAGCTTCGAAGGGCCAGGAGGCGACCGTAGGATGTAGTGGTTCTGACAGTATATGTATGAAGTCTGCGTGAAGTTGGCGCACGTGGCACTTCTTAGCGTATTCAATAGCGTCAGCGGCCATGGTTGGCCAGTAGTAGCCCATACGTCGCAGCCGATCCTGCAACTTAGGGCCAGGTTGATGGGCCCCGCAGGTTCCATCGTGAGCTTCTCGAAGGGCTTCGACTACTTCTTCGTTGGACAAACATCGAAGGAGAAGTCCATCGTAGGAGCGTCGGTACAGCATTTTAGTGGCTGTATCGTAGTAGAATCGAAGAGAGCGTCTCCTGACTGAGACGGCTTCTTTCGGGTCCTCTGGAAGAATTCCGTAGACAGCGAAGTCGATGAACGGAAATCTCCAATCTCAGACGTTAACACCGGCACCCATTGACATGGCGTGGGCCACTTATGAGCGCAGGTTGTTTTTAGGGCAGACCAAGTCTCGACCCACTACCGTGACGTAGTATTGAGTTTCGAGGGGTGCCGCCAAGGAGGCTGCGAGGCCAGCCAGAGCATCAGCCTCTAGATTTTGTAGACGAGGTACGTGTTCGATGAAGAACCCGGTGAAGGTTGAAATGATGTTCAATGCAACTTCAAGGTAGGGGATCAGATCTTTATGGCGAACCTCGTATTGCCCTCTGATCTGGTTTACGATGAGCTTTGAGTCGCCGTAGGCTTCCAGATGATTCACCCCCAGCTGTTGTGCTGGTTGGAGTCCCATAATGAGCGCGTTGTACTCGGCAACGTTGTTGGAGCACGGCTTCGAAAGGGAGTAAGCACGCTGGATGACCAGTTGATCGGGGGAGACTAATTAATACCACCTCCACTCCTGCGATAATTTGGCCTTTGGGGCCTGTTCTTGAAGCGCCATCGAAAAACATCCGGCAGACGGAGCCTTCTTCGATGACGTTTAATTCTTGGACCTCATCCGGGATGTCTTCATAGAGCCTTGAGGACTCTGGGATGGGGTGTACAGCTAAGAAGTCGGCCAGAGCTTGACCCTTAACAGTCTTCTGTGGAACAAACACCATGTTGTATGGTGTTAGCAAGATCGCCCATGTGGCTAGCCGGGAGTTCAGTGATCCTGGCTTCGTCATGAGGACCCTGAGCGGATTGACTCAGAAAATGACATGAATTGTCTGCCCCGAGACATAATGACGAGTCTTTTGGATGGCAAATACCAGAGCCAAGCACTCCTTTTCAACGGAGTTGTACCGGTGTTCGGCCCCGATCAGAGTTCGGCTAAGGTAGTAGATTGCTTGCTCATAACCTGTATCGTTGTTCTGAGCCAGCAGAGCGCCGAGGGAATGATCCATGGCACGGACATAAAGGAGAAACGGTTTGCCGACGACGGGTGCCACAAGGACTGGTGGGCTCGTCAAGTAGGCTTTGATATCGTTGAAAGCCTTTTGGCATTCCTCTGGCCAGACGTAAGAGACTTCCTTCTTCATGAGTTGGGTGAAGGGTTGACATTTGCCGGAGAGGTTTGCTATGAACCTCCGGATGTATGCCAGACGTCCCTGTAGACCCCGCAGTTCTCGAAGGTTCTTCGGAGGGTCCATATCAAGGATGGCTTTGGTCTTCTCAGGATCGACATGAATGCCTTTCGCCGTGATGATGAAGCCCAAGAACTTCCCGCTAGAAACCCCCAGAAAGGATTTAGCGGGGTTCATCTTGAGTTGATGCGCCCGTATGTGGTCGAAGACTGTCTTGAGGTCTTGCAGGTGATCTCCTTTGAGACGGCTCTTGACTGCGATATCGTTGACATAGCATTCGACTGTCTTACGAAGATGCTGACGGAAAATGGTGCTCATAGCTCGTTGGTATGTTGCACCAGCGTTCTTCAACCCGAAGGGCATCACTGTGTAACAGAAAATATCCTTTGGAGTCCTGAATGACGTATGTTTTGCGTCATTGGGGAACATCTTGATCTGGTTGTAGCTCGAATACCCGTCCATGAAGGACATGCGCTCGAAGCCACATGTGTTGTCGATCATCACGTCAGTGATTGGAAGCAGAAATTCGTCCTTCGGGCAAGCAGAATTGAGGTCCCTGAAGTCGAAACAGACTCGTATCTTCCCATTCTTCTTGGTGACGGGGACGACATTGGCTACCCAATCTGGGTGTTGCTCTTCACGGATGAAGCCGCTGGTCAAGAGCTTGTCCACCTCCTGATCGATGGCGTTCATAATGTCCGGACGGAAGCGCCGCTGCTGTTGTTTGATAGGCTTGGCATCAGGTAGGATGTTCAGCCTATGTACCGCGATCTGGGGATCAAGTCCCGGCATATCTTCGTAGCTCCAGGCGAAGACGTCGATATACTCTTTAGCCAGCTGGATTAAAGATTCTCGATCTTCTCCTTTCAGGCTTTTGCTGACGAAGATGGGTTTGGAAGAAGATCCATCCCCAAGGTCGATCTGCTCGACTTCGTCTTCTGTGGAAGGTTTACGTAATTCAAAACGAGACTCCCATTGTTGTCCTAGGCGTTGAGCCCAGGGTTCTTCTTCGAAGAATTCCGACGCTTGGTCTTCGCCTTCTTCTTCTTGAGATTGTGCAAATGTCATATTGGCTGACAGCACTCTCTTGAAGACAGATCCGATACTGGTATCGGAATCCCACGTTGATGCTTTAGACGAGTGAGAATGTTCTAATTCTTCTGCGTCTGAGCTTTCTGGAGTTGATGGTGGCGTGACATAGCCTACCCCCCGTCGAGTCTGGTTGTAGTAGTCTTGTGGCTTCCCTTTAGGAGTTGGAAGCCGGAGAGGGAGACGTCGACCCTTGCCATAGTTGAGGCCTTTGTTGCTCTTCAGGTCGTAACCCATCTTTTGGATGAGGTACTTTGCCTTGTCCGTGTACCGATAGAGTTATATTTTGCCGGCATCTGGTTCTGGCT
Organism: Iris pallida; assembly: GCA_029216955.1. Classification (NCBI taxonomy): domain Eukaryota; kingdom Viridiplantae; phylum Streptophyta; class Magnoliopsida; order Asparagales; family Iridaceae; genus Iris; species Iris pallida. The sequence continues at coordinate 5,839,930 of JANAVB010016192.1, read as the reverse complement.
CGAGTAGCGGGAGGTCTTGATGACGCTCGACCTTGCCGAAGATGATGGATTCTTCGTCTCGACTCCGAGGTAGGACTATGTAACAGACCCCTTGGGATGGGACTACTCGATTTACATGATGGATGGTCGTTATTTGTGTTTGCAACGACCATAGAGCGTTATCTAATGTATACATGGTATTCCAATGTGGAAGACAAGAATAATTAAAAGACACTCTATTATTGATGAAATACGAGATTTTATCCCGCGGGATTACATTGTCCAGTGAGGGGGCATCTACGTCAGTAGAGATATAATCCCTCAGCTCTTCATCTGTAAGCACTGGAGTAGGATCGAGAGAGTCCACCACAGCGTTGGTCTTGGAGTCCGAGAGGACTACGTGGGCCTTCTCTGGCGACTGGGATGACGGCGGCCTGCCTTTAAGACGCACCTTCAGAGGTGCCTCCGTTGTGCCTCCAGTGACTGGCGTCTTCTCCTGTAGTTTTGCCATGAGGGAAGCCGATGTTTGAGGCAGCTTTCCCTTGAGCCATATCTTCAGGGGAGCTTCAGGAGCAGCTGGTGCTTTCCCGGGTAGTTTATGCTCGTGGGAGGTAACTTCTGAGGCAGTTTGCCTTTGAGTCGGATCTTCAAAGGAGCATCGGGAGTGACCTCAGGCTCCATGTCCGGCTCTGCTGTCGTTTCTGCTTCGTCGTCAGCATCATTGGCTTCCTCCTCATCAGGTGACTTGTATAAGTCGGCATCGGTGAAGTAGGCTTCAATCCCTTTGAAAGGGTCAATGTCTGCGAACTCCGTCCGGATGACACCGTTGGTGGACACATACTTCATACACTGGTGGAGCGTGGATGGCACCACCATGTACTCATGCAGCCATGGACGACCGAACAGGATGTTGTAGTTGACATCGGCATCCACAACATAGCAGGTCACCTCAGTTCTGAGGTTACCGATGTGACACTTCAGCCGAATTTTGTCCAGCGGCTCGCTTTTGCTGGCGTTGAAGCCACTGATTGTTGTGTTGGAGGGCGCCAGCCGGTACATTGGGATCTCCAGTGTTGAGAGCAGCATCTTCGGAATGATGCTGAGGGAAGACCCCGGATCGATCTGAATCCGCTTCACCTTGACTGAACCGATATACCCTGTATAATACAGCGGCCGGTTATGTCAATTGTGCTTGAGAAGCTTGTCTTGTTGGGTGAAAGTTATGTTCGGGATAACTTCATCCGCACAATGACAGTACGCACATGTAGTTGGGAGATCTTCAGGCTGCTTGACCTGACTGAGAAAGGATTCAGCATCCTTCAGAGCTTCACATAGAGCTTCACGGGAGTCTTTGGAAAGACGCAGGAGCTCGAACAAAGATAGGCGGGCAGGAGTACTGGCCAGTTGTGCCAGTATGTCGAAGTTGTGGGGCTTGGCTAGCCCCGAAGCATTCTCCTTTCGTAGAGGTCTGTCGAAACGAGCCCCCACGTGCTTCTGCTTATTGGCTGCTGAGGGCATTGATGGACCCTCCTCCTGGGCAGCAGGGATGGTCCAAGGAGGCACCACCTCAGCGGCAGCTTCATCGGGTTGGACGTTCAGTTGTGAACGCGTCTGCACAGGAAGTGCCTCTTCCGTTGAAGAAGAGACCGTACGGCAAGACTTGATCTTCCTGCCTTTGGATTTGGAGGTAGGATGTACCTCCGGTTGAGTCACCTCGGAGACGAGGTCGGGGTGAACCCATAGGACCTCTCCTCGAGATGGGGTGAGTGGGATGAGTCCACTCACGTTGTCACGGGTAGGTGGTAAGTTAACCACCTCCATTGTTGCCTTAGCGATGGGGACGACTCCATCCTGTGTTGTTATTGGCGGCAAGGTGCTGAACTGGAGTGACACCACATTGGCCGACACCGTCTTCTCCTCATAGTCGACGAAGATTACATCGGCATTGATCATGCGCTGGATGTAATTCTTGAGGACATAGCAGTCCTTGGTTGGGTGTCCGACAAACCGATGGTAGTGACAATACTTCGGGTTGTCCACTTTCCCAACCTCATCAGGCCGCTTTAGGTCTGACAGCTTGATCTTGTCACCCTGCTTCAGTATCTCAAAGAGTTGCAGGGTGTCTTCGTCGTTAAACGAATAAACCTCCTTCGGCCTTGGTGCAAGTGGAGGCTTCTGAGTAGGCACCGACGCACCTTTTGAGGTATTGACAGTCAATGCCTGTTTCCCCTTGGTCTCTCGTCCGGGGTTGTTGGCTGCAGGTCGTTTTCCCTTGTCATCAAAGGCAGGAAAGCTGACTCCCAGAAGACGCGCATTGGCCGCCTTCTTTTCTGCGGCTTCGGCTTCAATGATCAAGGAACTCCAGTCGGGAGGAGGAGTGGAGTTGAGCCAGAGTTTGACTGCAGGCAGCATGTTCATGCTGCAGGAGGAAAAGAGCGCATGTTCTGGCGTGCCCGGAGGTAGTCTGAAGCAGGCATGTCGGAAGCGTTCAATGAACACCCGAACCGTTTTCTTCTCCTTCTGGCGTATCTCTATGAGGGACGCCATCGTCATGTCCTTCCCGCCGTCGTAGAAACGGTCGAGAAAGAGGCGCGTCAGGTCGTCGAAGGAAGATATTGAATTGTCGGGGAGGCTGCAGTACCAGTCGTACGCTACTCCTTTCAGTGCCCCAACAAATATGCTAGTGAGTATCGCGTCCTCCTTTGGAAGATGCCCCGTCTGAGACTGGAAGTACGTCAGGTAGCGACGCGGAGAGTCCTTCCCGTCGTACGGCGTCAGTGTTTGTGGTTTATATTTTGGGGGATAAACCACCTTGTTCCACTCGAGGGGATAAGGCTGGGGGATGCCCATTTTCTGGCGCTCCTCTTGTCTCGTCTTGGACTCAAAGCGCTCGCGCAGGTCCCTGATCATCTCGACCACGTCTTCTGTGGAGCTGGAAGTCGGGGAAGGTGGTACCACTGGATGTTGAGCATTTGAGGGCTCCGACGTCCGAGGTGCCTCGCGGCGATCCGTGTCCGAGGATACCCATTGAAGTGGTATACTCGATTCTCCATTGGCCCCAGGATCAGGACCGGTAGAAGGTGTCTTCGCCAAAGCAGACCGTATCTCAAACACTGCTTGAGTCAGTGTTTGCATGGAGGCAGAGAGGGTTTTGAGTTCTCCCTCCAGAGTATCCATGCGCTGGACGAGGTCCGTTGGCGGCGCATCAGACTCGATATCAGCCCCAGTCACGTTTACTGTCATGACGCGGCCGGGAGTGGATGGAGCCTCACTCTCGGCCTCGCTCTCTTGTAGGGGAGTCGTCTCTCCTGGAGCTTCGTCTTGGCTACCCCCGATTATGTTCGGGAGAACATTCACCACGGGCGCATCTGTAAGGGCCTGATTACCATTAGCTCCGTCTTGAAGGGCCTCTTCTTCTCAGGAACTCAGGTTCGCAGGTGCTAGATTACCCCCAGCTATGTTCTGGGGGATATCCTCGTCTTCAGGGGCTTCTGGGAGGCTGATTTCGCCTCGAGGATCTGCCCCAGGTGTGCTTTGGACACACTCGTCTTCGGAAGGAGGCTCCACAAGGGTCTGACTACCCCCAGCTTCCTCCAAGATCTTTTTCCTCGCTCGAGTACCTTCGAACACTCCGGAGGATGAGACAGCTGTCTTGGTTTTCCTCGGGTGGCTTTTGGACGAGAAAGAGAAACTGCCAGTCGCCTTTCGGACTGACGAGGAGTTGGAGATCACGTTGCATGATGCAACCATTGGTTCTTCTTCTGTTGACACCTTCTTTCCGAGGCGACGTCGGAGAGGTGTCGATGGTTGCAGCCACTGGAACACCGACTGCCTTGGTGGGACTGCTGCTTTGCAACAGCAGTTGATGGTGACCACAGCACAAGTATGCCCCGTGAGAGGCGCATCGTGCTTGTCAGTAAACTCTCCTGATCGGCGCTTGTGAGTAATCACGTTACGTAGATCGTTGGAGGAGAGTACCACCTTTGCACCCCCTTCAGGCGCATGGCAAGGCCAAGCGTCGGGGTGGTCAAGTGAGTGCTGCGTCCCCTGATCTAATACCAAACAGGCATCCCGATCAGAAGTGGGGGAACCACAACATTTGGAGTGACTTGAACGGACCTCAAACGCACAACCGGAGGAGGCACGGGAGTTCAAGACCACTGGATTTGCCTTACTCGACTTGGTTGTGCACGCAGTAGATGCGCCCAAGTGAGACAAGGACTTTGAAGGTCGACTCGTTCTCGGCGCCGCAGCACTCGAGTCGACCTTGTACAACTTACCATCAGCAGCGCGCATGATTGTGAGCGCATGCTTCTGGCTCGTTGCCGGTATAGCACGTTTGGGACGCATGGCCCGTGCTGCCTTGGACTTCTTCGTACCAGGCCGCTGGGGCGCGTAGTACTCAGAATCCAAATTCTCCTCGCCATTACAGCGAGTAAGTCTGTCAAAGACAGAGACTTTTTGTGACACATCAGAGGTGATGCACGGGGCATTGGCTGCGTCCCTGCTCCGTCGACGCATCTTTCTCGCCTGAGAGGGAGATGGCTGGAAAATGTGGTCAACCGCACGTTTCCTCGAGAGATGCGCTGCACAGATGGGCGCATCTTGGTTGCTGAGGACGTCAGCAGGAAGGGAAGGCTGGATTGGCGCATCCCCTTCGGTGGTGGTGCCCGAGGCATCGACCTTGCGCACCCAGACTCGGCGGGTCTTCTTCGGCTTCGGCAGCCTCTTCGAACGACTCGCACTTCCTTCAGAGATGAACTCCTCATACGCCTGTTGATTGAGGCGTACGACCAGCGTCTTGTGGGAGGAGCCCACCTTCACATCGTCGGTTTGTGACACAGCTTTCTCGGTGGAGGAGAAAGAGGTCCCCAGCAGAGTCGCCAGCTTGTTTGCCATTAAAATTCTTTGATTGCAAATTTCAATACAAACAGAACAGTGTTACAATATAGGACTTAGATGTAGTCCTAGGAGTACACTTTTGTTTATCTGGATCCCTTGTGCCGATGGAGCGAGTGGTAATGCGTCGACTCCGTTGACGAACTGACGACGGTTATCGATTCTCTGAAGGTCTGGATTGCTCTGGGTGCTGGAGCTTGCTGAGAGGAGGAAGACGTTGAGTGTCTGTATCTGCCTCTCTGGTGGTGTGTTCCTTCATTTTTTGTACGTAGGATCGTTCTGTGTGTGTGTGAAGGAAATGATCATTCTATTTATAGCTTTGCAGGCCGGCTGCTCATGCGCGCACGTAGGATACGTCTGTACGCGGGGACGCCACGTGGTGATTGCTGATGGAGGCGCATGGATGATGTGCCCTGATCGAGGGGTTGAACTCTTCATACTGCTGTTGTGAGCCGGCACGTAGCAGAGGGGAAGATCTTTCTGTTGCTGAAATCTTGGGTGAGTTGAGTCAAAGGACACGTGTCGTCGACTCAAGGCTCGGAGATCTCGGATTTGATGGGGAGAATGATCTGGTGGAATGTGCCTAGGATTGGGCGCATGAGAAGACTTTGGCTCGTAACCTTTAGGAGTCACGAACCATTCAGGGCGCATGGCTTTTGAGGCGCATGCAGGCGACTTTTCTTCTGTCTTTTAGGATCAGAGAGCAGTCTGGGGCGCATGGCTTTTGAGGCGCATGCAGAGCTTCAAGTGGAGACTTTTTTTTCTATCTTTAGGGATCAGTGAAAAGTGTGAGGCACATGGCTTTTGAGGCGCATGCGGATGGTTGGGTGACCACGTGGCAGTAGCCGTCGGAGTAAAGAAATGATGATGCTGACGTTACCGACGCTTCGTCTTCTGAAAAAGCTGTCAACTGTTCAGACTTTGGGAGGTGTACTGCCAACTCTGTCAGTTCAGCATTTAATATTTCTGACATTCGGTGGACAGCTGAGTGGGCGCGTCGATTGGCGTTCCACTGGACGTATGGGGACGCATGGAGGTGCATCCTCTGTGATGCGCTTGGTACTGAAGGGCGCGTCTGTGCTGATGCGCTTGATATTTGAAGGGTGCATCTGTGTGATGCGCGGTCTGGCCGACGCATCCGCTTCGTGACACGTTCTTTAATGCAGCGACTGTTACGTTCTTTGAGTGCTTTAAATAGCCGTCTTGATTTGGCTGAATTCGAAGCATCCGGTTCATCCATTAAATGCAAATTCATTGCACGGAATTCGGAGAGCCATCCACCTGGCGCATGGGTTTGATTTGTCCGGCCTATAAATAGTGGCATGGAGAGAAGGTTTGCTTTTCGTTCTCTCACGTCTTTCCGACATGAACTTGTGTACTCGAGTGCATTCTGTTGACGAAGTGCTCCCGAGGGTGAAGATGCGACGCCATGTCTTCATTGATGCACTTGAAGGTGACTGTTACATCCAAAAGCCGGAGTCGAGGGCTTCCGAGGTAGGCGGAAGGTGCCTGTTGCATCCAAAGATAAGGATGCCCGGGCCTCGTCTTCGTTATTCCGGAAGAACCGTAGATCGGAATGGCGGTGCTAGGCTCTTTCTTCCTTCAAAGTGGGTGTTGCCCACTCTGGTGGGTTTGGAAGTTGCTCGTTTAGCCGTATTTCGATTGCGGTCTTCCTTGGTCTTTGGAGGCTCTTTCGAAGCCTCCCCTGGCCACAGATTTGTGGTGCTCTTCTCTTCCTTGGTTCCAGCCAGAGGGTTAAATGCTTCATTAGTCGAAGCACTTATCAGGTGAGCCTGGCTGGAAGAGCGGTACATAACTGGGCTGCTGAAGGGATGCACATAACTGGGATGCATATAACTGAGCTGCTGAAAAGGATGCGCCTTGCTGAGGGCGCATGGTGGGATGTGCCTGATCGAGGGCGCATGATGATTGCTGCGCCTGCCTGAGGGCGCATGGTGGCTGCTGGCTGTAGACTTAGAATCTTTTCTTTGTAGAAATTCTCCTTTGTACAGTCTTTCTTTAGACATGTAATAGACTTTTATATGTTAAATAAAAAGTCCTCTTTCAATGTCTATACTTGTTGTTTTGGCTGTGGAGTACTTTGTCCGAGCTCTGGCGCATGTAGTCTTGCGCATGGGCTTTCTGGTTGTGAAATTCCATGCTTCTACAGCAGTATCGGCGGTAGAACGCTGTAAAGGTCATATAGAATATATAGAATCTAAGACACAATAATATAACCTGTCATCTCCGCACGGAGGAATATAACCACAACTCAATCACATAATTCTAAGGAAGATAAACACGGTGATAAAGATAAAGATAATGATGAGATAAATAGTCTGAAACAATGCTGAGTCGCAATCACAAGTTCAGAGACCAAGACATAAATCAATATCCCAAAATAAATACTACAAGTCTCAAAGTATCAAACTGGAATGTAATCAAGACAAAATTTAGGTGAACTAGGTCACTACTGGCGGTACGTCCTCTACAAGCACCGGGTCCACAGGCTGGTCCTGGTCGTAGGCTCCATCTATGCCAAACCCGTAGTAGGTTGGATAATCTGCATCTAAATCCTCTGAAAAATAACGGAGGTTATCCTGTCAGGATATGAGCAAGTACAAACACCAACAGCAGTTCTATGTGAATTGACAAATATTATAAGAGACAATCATAATGAAATATAAGATAGAATATCAAGATTGAAAGTAAAATGGTACAAGAGAACTGGATATCATGTCATGTGTGAGATATAAGATAAAACTGGAATATAAACAATGGAAAGTAATCTGAGGTATGATATAAATATAAAAATAAAGTGCTATGAGATATTAGAGCGTTATGTGATCGGCTTGGGTCAAGATCAGGCTGTTCCATTTGACCGGCTATGCACAGGTAGTATAATAGTATAGAAATCAGGCCGGCCAAAATAAAAAGCTATGCACAAGTAGTATAAGATCAGGCTACACCCTACGTGTGGTGAGGGTGGAGCTATGCACAAGTAATAAACAAGTACGGGTAATGATCACATAACCTCTAATAACTCCCCTATCCCCGAGTAGTATAATGAATCCAGACATGACAGGTCATGACATAGGATTCGAATAGCATGGGGCCAGCCCACTCCCAAATCGGTGTCTATACAAGTACAGAAAACAATATCGAACAATGTACTCATATACCAAGTAAACCAGAAATGACATCTCATGACGAGATTCAATGTATACTAGTTCGTGTATCCTCGTGTCGAAAATCAAGTACAACACTACAACTAAATCGGATATAGTAGATATCAAAGCAATAAAAACTATCAGAAAATGTACTTGCCTGTCGTCCTGAGCTACTACAACCCACTCAATGAGCCACGAACGGTCAACTCGCACAACTGTCACCTAATGATGAAACAGACATTACCAACATTCTCAGAATGGTCAAATTAGCTAGAAATGCCTACCCATAAGTCCAATTCTGAATACAGAGGCAAAACGGTAATTTTGGGTCAAAATGGTGTCCGTCGTTGGACCCACTTTGTACCGAAAAATGTGCTAGAACCTACGATCTCTAACGTTATCAAATTATATGTCTAAAGGTCCAGTTTGACGAGACGAACCCAACCGTGTGTCCAAAGTTGGATTCCGGTGGGCCGTGCACAAATTCACCCGTTGGATCGGGTCGCAGGTCCGCCAAAATTGCGTTCTAATCGACCGTCTCAGAATCGAACCAAACTTGGCATACAGGACCAGAAAAATGATACGGTCCTGTTGGCGCAAGTTTCGTCTCAATATGACGGACGTGCACAAAGTAATTGACAAATTTGCTTGACGGATACGCATCAAATTCGTCGCGTACACGCGACCAATTTGAATTTCGTCAAAGCCCACACGTCCACGAAGTCGATACGCACCTTTCGATACTTTCGGTTCGCGACCACGTCGTCCGGATTGACGGGACGGACGGCGTATCGGGACAATTTTTCTAAAAATTCAATTTTAAAAATCAGTTTTTTCTCCAACTTCACAAACCAATAACTTTCTGTACAGTGCATAAAATTTAATTCTACAAAAAGGGTTTTAAAGCCCTATAGGTTGTCTATAAGTCCCTTCAAACCAATTTTGAAAACTCGTAACACGCTGGTCGCAAATCGGCCGCAAAGTTGGAATTTCGGGACAGTTTCTAAACCCAAAAAATTGAGTTTTTTCTCGATTTTGGAACTCGTTTTTCATCGCATATGATGCGAATCGGTACGAACTATTTGAAGGGAATTAAAGGTGTATATGTTGGGATCATACCTGACTAAGTGGTTCGTAAAACGACGGAACGAGAAAGGAGAAATCTATTTTCGAAGTTGAATCTTTGCTGACAGTTTTCGTGCGCGGGTGGGCTGTTCGTTGCGCATTTCCCGGCGATGGACGGCCGCGGGTTGGTCGACGGCGACGTTGGGACGCACGTTGGGTTGTGGGTGACGGCTAGGGTTTAGTTTTTCTAAAAATCCCTCTCTCTCTCTCTCTCTCTCTCTCTTTCTATATATATATATATATATATATATATATATATATATATATATATATATATATATATATATATATATATGGTTCGTTCGGTCTACAATAGGAAAAGGGGGGGGGGGGGGGGGCGCTCGGAATAAAGCAGCTACTGCTGCTGCTTTGTTATTGCTTGTGTGCGTGTGTGAGTGCTTTTGTGTTTTGATTTTAACCATCCATCCTATTTTGACTTCTTTTTTTCCTTAAACCTTATATATATATATATATATATATATATATATATATATATATATATATATATATATATATATATATATATATATATATATATATATATATATGCGGATCAAAAGCCCCCCTTAGAAAACCCCCTAAACCCCTCCCCCCCCCCCCCCCCCCACTCTAATTCGCAATGTTAATGTTAATGTTAATGTTAATATTAATGTTAATGTTAATATTTATTTTTTTTATATTTTTTCATATTAATGTTAATGTTAATGTTAATATTAATGTTAATGTTAATATTAATTTTAATGTTAAGTTTAATGTTAATTTTAGTATTTAATGTTAATATTAACATTAATATTAACATTAATATTAATATTAATATTAAATTACGGATTAGAGTGAGGGGTTTTTTAGGAGGTTTTCTAAGGGGGACTTTTGATCCGCTTTCTATATATATATATATATATATATATATATATATATATATATATATATATATATATATATATATATATATGCAAATGACCTCTAGCCTAGTGGTTAAGAGAGATGCATACGGCCCAAGTGGTCAGGAGTTCGAGCCCCAGTGGAGGCGAGTTCGCTACAATTACCCATTGCTTCAACAAAAAATATATATATATATATATATATATATATATATATATATATATATATCCCATAAATGGAATAATTCCTAAATATACATATATAAATAAAATCAGAATTTATTTATAAACAAAAAACTAAATATTTTATTTTATATATTTTAAATATATTAAAGCTTTTTTTTATAAATAAAACTCTATCAATAAAAAATACCAATTTGACTAATAATATAAAAACAATAAAAATAATATTTAAATAATATTAAAAATAACAAAATATTATAAATGACTATATTAGCCATATTCAGAAAAGTGGGGGTAACAACAAGATTGAATAAAACCAATGTTGAACCTTTGCACTATTAGGTTCAATTCTCTCACCACACTAAAGAAGAAAAGATGAAGATTACAATGAAATCATCTACCCTATCCGTAGCGATCTCCCTGAACGAAGGCGATGATTCGTTGTTCAGATCTTTTCTTCCTTTTATCTTGGATGTCGAGCCCTAAAATTAAAGTATGGACTTTCTCTTAGATTTTCTGGAGACAAGTACCCTGAATTTTCTTCTTGTGTCGTTCTTTGTGCCTCCACCCTCAACCCATATAAATAGGATGAGAAACCTATTTTAGTTCATACAAGAAGTCGTAAAATAGTCCATCATCATATCTGGTTGTCAAAAAAATCCAACGGTAAAAACCTAAAACTTGTCAACCCCGACGACACCAAATTTGGACAGAGTTCAGTTTGGTCCATGCAGATAGGTTATGGAACAAACTGACAGAACTCAGGCAGAGTTTGTCCCTGACCGAACTGAGGCTGAGTTCGATCTCGTCTTGGCAGAACTGCCTCGACACCAGACTAGACTCCAACAAGTACTATATTGTCGTGACAGAAGCCTCATATGCCACTGGCATTGCCACTTCTTGTCAACAAGTACTGCATAAATTATATATATTCTCATTTTCTAAAATAATTCTTCCATCTACAAAAAAGTATTGAAATAATATAAAATTTAAATTTTCAACCCTTGGTAATAAAATAAAATATTGATGTCGTGACATGACATCAATGGCACCCCTCTCAAGTTGGTCCATGTTGGGATGCACAACGGCAATATGGGCTAAGAGCATCTCCAACCCTATTGTGAGTTTAGAAAAAATGGTTGCCACATAGGAATGACAAACTTTTATTCCAAAAATTCTTCTCCAATGCAAATGTAGAATAAAACATGAAGTTGACATGGCAATGACATGGCAAGGAGAATGTGAAGTTGGTTGTCTAGATCTAGACAATGCACTTCACAATGACTTTGTCTCCACATCATCAATTATGAATAGAAATATTTATAAAAAGTTGAAGAAGTGGAGGAGTTGCCTTGGAAGTTGGAAAAATATACTTTTTATTGTCTCCTCAATACTTTTGCATTGGAGAGAGTTTTTCTATCTCATTGTCTTTTGAGATATAATTTTGCCACATAAACAAGATATTGTCTTATGGCTCATGCCACATAGGAGCCACCTAAGACTCACAACACTTAACAAGACAATAGGGTTGGAGATGCTCTAATAAAGCGGTAACTTTTGCATGACCTACTTCTAGCTATTGCGCGAAGCCTCATTCGTCATTGTCACTGTTATTGCCACTTGTTGACAAATCTTATATGAAAAATGATATTAATTCCTTCAAATTGTCCCTTCAAACCATTTCTTTTTATGTGTCAGGTGACGTAATATCTGACATAGCAGCTGACATATCATATTTTAAAATTAATATTAATATTAATATTAACATTAATTTGGACGATAAATTTTTTGGGTTAAAGTTTGTTATGTCAGATACCACATAATATAATTTAACATGTCATGTCAGCTGTCACATAATAAATGATGGTTTAGAGGGACATTTTGGAGTAACTAATAGCATTACTCTTCTTATATATATATATATATATATATATATATATATATATATATATATATATATATATATATATATATATATATATATATATATATAGCCAATGATCCCTAGCCTAGTGGTTGTGGTGAGGCATATATATAGGCTAGGGATCATTGGCTATATATATATATATATATATATATATATATATGCCTCACCACAACCACTAGGCTAGGAATCATTGGCTATATATATATATATATATATATATATATATATATATATATATATATATATATATATAAAATTGTGACGAACGCTCCCACTGGGATTCGAACTCTTGACCACTCGGGCCGCATGCCTCACCACAACCACTAGGCTAGGGATCATTGGCTATATATATATATATATATATATATATATATATTTCATTTTTGTTTACCCACCAAAACTATGGTGTTTGTTCACCATTCATTCAGCCAACATAAAACCACTTTGGAAGTGGTTTTGTTCATCCACCAAAGTGGTTTTCACTTTTAATTTGACACGTGTTATTTTTTTAGTGGAGGGTGAAGAAACACCATAGTTTTGGTGGGTGAACAAAATAGTTTTCCTCTTTGGATACCAATAACCAAGAAGGTTGATAGATTGTCAAAACTAACATTCCCAGAAAACCAGTAATGATAACACAATAATAAGGGATGCATATTTTGTAAATTTATGCTATACATATGAGACACTTCATACTATTACATGAACCATAAAAAATGTTACATAAACAGATATTAGATAAATTACACAAAACAGTAAATTAATTGATCAACATGAACCGATCGAAGGAGCTAGCTAGATATCTAGCAGAAGAGGAAACCGCCCAAGGCGAGGGCTGCAAGTGACACGACAGCCACAGCCGGTGCGGAGACGGAAAGCCCGTCGGAGGTCATGGGGCTCGGCGCTGGCGCATCTGCAGCGGCTGCCCTCTCCATGAACGTTGATGCCATCACCACGAAGACGAAGACGACCAAGATCTTCATTCTCTGTGATTGTGATGCCTCCATTTATTAATTCCAAATCACAAAATTTCTCTTCAGTAATGTGTTTTTTTTTTTCTTGAAAAAATGGTTGAAGGAATAGAGAGACGTCGGAGGGAAATTTATAGTTGGGAGTTTTGGAGGGAAATGGGGACGGGCAGGCTGCCCAGGCTACCCGGGGAGGGACATGCGGCTGGCCTATGGTTGTTAGAAGCTTCTTTTTTAAGGGAGTTTAGTTGTGGGACAATGATTGGGTGATGCACATGCCCCGGACGGTGACCGACAGCTGTCATGGCGATTATGGGACCCATTTAGAACTTTAGGATGTTTATTTTGGTTTTTTCTAAGGACACCATCCTTTTTGTTAGGGGCTAGTCCAAAAATGTTTCAAAATATTACAAGTTTGCTATCAATTTTTTTACTTGGGGCTAGCCCAAGTAAAGGTATAAATATCAACTTTTATTTTCTTTTTCTCTCTCCCTCTACTATTTTCTTTTCTCCCTCAACTCTTTTCTTCTCTCCCTCAACTCTAGGTCAAAGAATTTAACCCCAAGTTTTTTCCCAACCTACATTTTTTTTAAATTTTTCTCTCCCTCAACTCTAGGTTAGTAAGTCATCGAATTAATATATGTTTAATATTTTAAACATGAATTTCACATATAAAAGTTGAATTATGTGTTTAATGTAGAAAAATATTGAACATAGAACAACCAGGATCATCAAATGTTGTATACTCTCTTTCCGCCACATCCGAAGAACACTTTGATGCATCGGAAGCCCTCTTGGTAACTAAATTTTAACTTTTTATCGGGTAAAAAATCGTGCTGTGACACAGAGGGCTGTCACCTCTCTGGCAGTCCCAATCATAGATTAGGACTGCCAGAGAGGTGGCAGTCCTTCACATATGTAGGACTGTCAGGGGCCTGGCAGTCCTTCACATATGTAGGACTGTCAGGGGCATGGCTGTCACGCCCCGCTCCCGTAGGAGCGATCGTCCTCGCTAAGGCGTGATGCCGTACGAGCCTAGATTGCGCTCGTGCAAGGCAGTTTCATAACGGCCGATTACATCGGCTGCGACGGGGTCGTCGCACAAAAGTCCCAAGCAGAAACATTAAAACATGCAACAAAAATTTAGAACAAGCACACATGAACACAAGTCATTCAAAAGAAGCTCTTTATTGATATTGAATACAAGATTACATTTGTGGACGCAAGGCCAAATTACAAGTCTCTCGTGCTCAATTTTCTCTCATTTTACAATTCACTCTGCTCTCTCTCATCTCTCGATATAATACTTGAATCCAGCGGAAGCTTCGGAAGGCAATGTCCATACATTATGTTCCGTATAAGTCTTGACTTCACGCGACCGCACGCTTCGAATCGCCAAGGAACTCCGTGCCTCGACGGCTCCAAGCGAGCTCCGCGCCACGAGCTTCTACCTGTGCCTGCACATGAAACACTGTGTGGGTGTCAGTACTCAACTGTACTGGTGGAGTGAGCTTCTCGCCCACCCATACATAACCGACACGTTCATTTACTTTGTGCAGTTTAAATTCCTTTCGATTGTCTTTCTAGGCTTGCCTTAGGATCAGTTTTAAGACCACGACGCCTGACCAACTCGTTATGCGACGACATTGTCGTGCTATCATGACAACGTGTATTACGATCGAGGCGGTGCCTCATCGCTTAGGTACTTGACCGAACTTCGACTCGGGATGGCAGGGTCGTGCCATGACTTTAACTTGATCTCGTGCCAATGATATCAAGGGGTCGACTCGTGCAGGTCGTGCCCAACGGCTCCCTGACTTAGCCAACTTTTATATTACGGTCCTTTCGACTTAAAGTGATGGCACTTGACTTAACTTATGCAAACTTAGGCCAACAATGCCGATACGCGAAAGCCAGTACGCGAATGCCAATATTGATACGCGAAAGCCAATACTTGATACGCGAAAGCCTTGCTTAGTGCCGAAGCACGTGTCTATGCTGCAGCCCAATCTTAGGCCCAGACATCTTGTTACCGCCTAGACATTTTTCAAGTTCTAGACTCAATCCAAAGGCATACATGCGGTTTGCCGCTCTTGCCGGCATATCTACATGAGTGGTCACTAGCAATGTTAAGATATCTTGGACTCGAATCGGCGGAGGTATCGGGCCGCCCTTCCATGGGTAGCTAGCCCCGAAAGCGCCGATACTCCCATGCGGTTATCCGGCATCCTGCTTTGAGCCGCACTCGCTTCCCCCGGACCGAATGATTCCGGCGTCCCAGCGATCATTCGAGAAGACTACACCTTATCGACAAGTTGTCCAATGACCATGCATACTCAACTCGATCTATCAAATCCTTCCTTAACATGACCATGCTTTCCTTCTTTCTATCGAGACTTAACGAGACTCCCAAGCAGCGGGACCGATCTCGTGTGCGGGACTTATCGAAACTTAGCGAGACTCCCAAGTAGCGGGACCGATCTCGCGTGTTTTCTTGTCGAGACATAGCGAGACTTCCAAGTAATGGGACCGATCTCGACGACAACCAGTCGCGTGGACTTCCTTTGATCGTGGCATACCCTTTACTAATTCCACCGTAGCTCGTGCCTTAGACAGACCTGGTTCTATAGGCGATACTATCGCTCAAGTCATATACTTTATACGACGAGTCTTGTTCTCAAGGGACTACGCGACTTGACAACCGCAGCTAGAGCGGAACAATACTAGAAATGGCTTCGCTAGCCCAACATAACTCTTGTCTAACTTATTCGGGCAGCGACTCGACGAGCAAAGGCTACGCCGAGATTCGCATCGAGGGAACGTGCTACGCACGGGGACGACTTGAACAACCAAGTTCTCGGGTGCCTAGACTTAAGCCAACGAGCCGTGCAAGACGACTTAACTCACGGGACGTGCGAAGGCTATGCCAAGCCTTGGACGACGGGACCGTGCATATATTTTCAAGCATTCACGCGGGCGACGCCTATGACTTAGGTCAATACAAGCGTTGGGGTAAAACGACGGGACCGTGCATGCTTTTCAAGCATTTAAGCGGGCGACGCCTATGACTTAGGCTTATTCGAGTGTCGGGACAACTTAGCAACTCAAGCCAACTTCCTTCTCCCAAGCCACGGGAACGAAGGATCGAGTGTCATTTGAAAGCACACTGAACACACTTCTAAGACGGCCATGGAACGTTTTCCAAGTTCTAAGACATCACGACGGGTCGGGATTATTCCCTTAGCTATGTGCGTTCGCAGCTTTTATGTTTATCCTACTTGTGCAAGTTGAAAACATGCGAGTTATTAAGTGCAGGCTAAGATGAGGCAAGTTCACCGAAACTACCCCACCTGTGCGAGGAGTCGCCTCGACCGAGCGAGCCTTCGAGCAGCCGTTGTAAGGCTAAGTCCGAACGCCGTCGGCATTTCGATTCCTCCGATTGACTTTGCGGGACGGGGCACTACAATGGCAGTCCTACATATGTGAAAGACTGCCACCTCTCTGGCAGTCTTAATCTATGAAACCTATTTACTTTATGATGTTGTCTAATTGTATTAACTTTTAAGTTCTATTATAGGACTTGAGATCTTTCGATTTTGCGGTACCTGCTCTAATTACCGTTAATGTAGCCCATTTATTCTGGATCGATCTTTGTTTTGAATCAAGCGAGGGTACGGTATATTGGTGTCGAGAAGTTGGACGGAAAAACAACATAGTTCTAGTGATATCCAGATCGGTCCAAAATTGCCCGGGACGACAAACTGTGGTGGTTGGCTGTGAAAGAGGTGGTGTGTTCAGAACGCACAAGAAAAATACAGTTATCCAAAGTAAAGTTCCAAAAAAAATGTTAGAACGAGAAAATGTGGTTGTCCATTCACGATACATATTAGAAACGAAGAAGAAGGGAAATAGACAGTAGAAGTGAAGAATGGAATCCACAACCATGAGATTGTCGAGACACTATTGGGTCATCCGTATGTCGGACGGTTGAACAATACGGAAAAGAAGATAGTCGAAGACTTGTCCACCTCCGGAGTTGCACCGAGACAAATATATTCCGTCATACGACATGAAGATGAGAAGAAAAAGTCTACAATGAAGTCAATATACAACGCCCTATCTTCTTCGAACGATGTCCGGACGAAATCAAGAATGGCGATGCAAGAAGTGCTCAAGTTGCTTGCCGATAATTATTATGTTGAGTTCCATAGAAGACATCCCCAGAGTAATGAAGTAATTTTAATCTTTTGGGCTCATCTCGATTGCACAAGTTTGGCCAGATCTTTTACCGACGTGTTAGTCCTTGATTGCACATACAAGACCAATAAGTTTAAGATGCCTCTCTTTCATGTTGTCGGGTTCACCTCTACTTGGAAAATATTTCCAGTGGTATTTTGCTTCATGAAGAGTGAGAAACTTGAAGACTACACATAGGCATTGGAAAAACTGAAAACACTTTACACCGGTCATACAGAGCCATCAGTTTTTGTTACCGACAGAGAGTATGCCCTAATTAATGCTATTCGCATTATTTTTCATCAGGCGGATACATTGCTATTCACTTGGCATGTCAATCGTAATATTCAAGCCCAATGTAAGTTGAAGTTTTGGAAGGAGGATGGTAAAATTGACATGCAAATTTTTGACGAATTCTATAATGATTGGAATTGTGTGTGGCGAGCCTCTACGATTGCCAGTTATGATGCCGTATGGTACTTGTTCAAGCAAAAGTGGAAGGCGAGGGAGCCGACATGCATTTCTTACATCAAAGATACATAGCTTGAATCGTACAAAGAATAATTCGTCTTAGCATGGTCGAATGTGGTGAAGCATTACAGCACGACAACTACGAACCGTGTCGAAGGAGCACGCTCTTTATTGAAGAGACACCTAAAATTATCTCTCGGCAACTTTGTCTCTGTTTGGCAAGCTATACATTTATCAGTAGATCGGACGGTGAATGAAATTAAGGCATCATTTGAGATGAGTTTGAATATAGTCAAGCATGAGCATAGAAAGGAAGTACTCTTAGATGCTTTAATGCGCGTGGTATCTCACAAGGCGTTGGCATTAATAGTTGATGAGATTGAAAGGTCAAAGTTTGTCGGGTTTGATCCCGAGGTTTGCGGGTGTGTATATCGACATACACTGGACCTCCCTTGTGCACATCAGATTAATGAATATCGTCGTGAATCTATTTCTATTCCAGTAGATGCTGTCGATCAACGTTGGAGGCAATTGTCTATGATGCCCCTGGTAAAGACGGACGATGATTTCTTCTCTTTGCCACAAGTGAAACTTCTCCACGCAAGGTGGTGTGCCTCAGTAGGAGCGGAACGGATGTCCATTGAGCTTAAAATCTAAAAAATTGCATGTCCGGTGACTACTAGAATGCATGAGCCATCCGTTGTTTCCAATCCTAAAGGCAAGCCTCAAACAAGATTGACTAGTTCACAGAAGAGAAGGCTGGAGTCGACTAAGAGAGATCCATCGTCCTTTGAGCGTGTTGAACGAAGCTTACAGCAACCTTCGTCTGCACGGAAGGGCAAGCTTGTCGTTCGCCGAAAAATGGAAAAAATGGACCTCTCAAGAGAAGATATCGTTGCAAGCCAAACACCGAGTTTGTATATTGAAAAATTTTAACCTGAGCTTTGCAGTTACATTTGGTCTATTGTCGATGTCCCCGGTGATGGCCATTGCGGATTTCATGTGCTTGCAAGACATCTTGGTTATGATGACAAAGACGGATGGAGACGGGTGAGACAGGAGTTGTACGAGGAGTTAGAGACTCGTCTTCCATTTTACTCCCGCATCCTAAGCGAAGAAATAGTTGCAAGTTTATTTTTAAGTATCCCTTGCACCGACAGTGTTACCGGAAAAGACCACTACATGTCAGTTCCATCTGCTGGCTATTTATTTGCTAATAGGTACATGATACATATTGTACTTATCTCGCCGGGTATTAGCAATATATTCTTTCCGATGTGTGCTCCTCCGACGGACCACGGACATTCTAACCTATATACTATAGGTCTAATCGGGGATCACTTCGTTATACTAAAGATGATCGCTCATTCTTCGATTCCTCCACCTTCAACAGTTTGGTACAAAAGAGCACTGGTCGAAGCCATCGCTTGGACCATACCTTTCGTTGATCAGATCAACCATTGTAAGAAATTGTTGAAGTTTGAGGAGCCAAGAGACTTACCTTATGACCACTACGACGTCGAAATCGACTGAGTATGGATATATTTACAGTTTGACATTTTGTATATGGAGGACCACTTTTGTATACAGTGAAATATGAAGTCCACTAATCTATATGGAGTAAATTTTATATACAGTAAATTTCGCGTATTGGACTTACCTATATAGAGTACGACTTTTGTATACAGTAAAATATGAAGTTTAGTATGTTATATGTGTTTACCTGTGTGCTATCTGTGTTATATGTGTCTACCTGTGTGCTATCTGTGTTATATGTGTTTACATGTGTGTTATCTATGTTATATGTGTTTACCTATGTACTATCTGTGTTATATGTATTTACATGTGTGTTATCTGTGTTATATGTGTTTACCTGTGTGTTATCTGTGTTATATGTGTTTACCTATACGTAAGTATGTGTGGAAAAATATACCAATTTGTTAAAGTATCCGATCCAGTATTAGGACTGCAAGTATGTGTTTACCTATTTGTAAGTCTCTGTGATGAGAGTTTTGAAACTCTCTATTACAGAGAGTTTCAATTAGGACTGCCACCACCCTGTTGAATGTAGGACTGCCAGGGGGTGTCAGTCCTATTTGTAAGTCTCTGTGATTAGATTCAGTTTGAAACTCTCATCACAGAGTTTTATAAATGGCCATTCTCCTGTGTTATAACATTTGAATGGCCATTCTCAGTGTAATTTAGCACGAAGAATGGTTATTCTCTTACGTTTTAACACTGGAAATGGCCATTCTCCGTGTAAATTAACACGAAGAATGGCATTCTCCGTGTTTCTAACACGGAGAATGGCCATTCTCCTGCGTTTTAACACTGGGAATGACCATTCTCCGTGTAAATTAACACGGAGAATGCCATTCTCCATGTAAATTAACACGGAGAAAGGCCATTCTTCCGTGTTTATTATTTAACACGGAGAAGAGAATGGCCATTCTCCTGCATTTTAACACTGGAATGACCATTCTCCGTGCTGTAAATTAAGATGGAGAATGGCCATTCTCCATGTAATTTAGCACGGAGAATGGGCATTCTTCGTGTAAATTAAGACGGAGAATGCCATTCTCCGTGTTACTAACACAGAGAATGGCCATTCTCCATGTAAATTAAGACGGAGAATGCCATTCTCCGTGTTACTAACATGAAGAATGGCCACCCTTATGCGAAATTAACATTCTTCGTGTTCTAACACGGAGAATGGTCATTCTCCTGCATTTATGGTCAGTTGAAACTTTGGAGGGCCATAACTTTTGACTGGGAGGTCGAAACGAGGCTCGGTTTGTCGCAAAATGAGCGTATTTTCGAGGAACCTGAGATTAACAGCTTCTTTATTAGACAGCCTTCCAAAATTTTAGAATTGCAAAAAAATGATATTTGGACCTCCATTTTAGCACTTTTTTCGTTTGTCTCGGTCTTTCCCTATTTATAAAGAAAAAATAGGACTGCCACCCCCCTGGCAGTCCTACACTTATGTAGGACTGTCAGAGTGCTGACAGTCCTAATTGAAACTTGCTGTAACAACAAGTTTCAATTAGGACTGCCAGCACCCTGGTAGTCCTTCTTTTGTGTAGGACTGCCAGGGTCCTGGCAGTCCTAATTGAAACTCTCTGTGACAGAGAGTTTCAGTTTCAAACTCTCATCACAGAGAGTTATAAATAGGACTGCCACCCTCTGGCAGTCCTACACTTAAGTAGGACTGCCAGGGTGCTGGCTGTAATGTCTCGCTCCGCACGGCGCATTACTCTGAAGCATTGACTCAATGAGTCGCATTGACGCAAGGAAATGTATCGATGCAAAACGATACGAGAGTTAAGTTGTCCCGAGAAATGCATCAAACTAAGTTGATGCGAAGAGTTGCCTTGTCCCGAAAGAATGCATCGAGTTGAATCGATACGAAGCGCCGCGTTGCCCCGAAGGATGAGTGCGTTGAATCGGCTCGAAGATTCTAAGAAATCGAATAGACCAAGGCGCAAGTCCAAATCGATGCAAGTATTAATTTTAGTTGGTTTCGTGTGCAGGTTATACTTTGACGGGAAAATATTAGAGGTCGATCTTTTGACATATTTAGTAAGGGGTCCGCGAAATCAAATCGTCGCCTTGCGACGGGCCGAGACTTGGGCACGCTAAGGCAAATCAGACGTATAACTTAATGAAGCATGAAGTGCTCGAATGGCTAAGTCAGGAGAGTGGTCATGCAATAATGTTATGAAATCGAGCTGTATCAGCTCGACAAAACGACGAAGGCGAATCGACTCAAGGTGGGAGGATTGACTTCTTTTTACTCCTTCATTCGATAAGTCAAATATATCATTGTATGCTAAGTTAACCTATCGACGCCACGGGCGTGGTTCGATCAGAGATAAATCATAGTGTGAGTCGAACACTAAGTTAGAACAATTGAAATAAAACGTACATCAATATGCACGAGTCACTATGGGACATTGGATATCGCATAGGCGAGCGCCTCGGTGCGCAAGCCGTAAGAACATGGGATAACTATACTCGACGAGTGCCTTAGTGCACGAACCATACCGTGCCTTCGCGCACGAGTTAGACGGCTAGAACATTGAAAGACAATAGGCGAGCGCCCTAGCGCGCAAGCCCGAACATTGAATGCTAAGTTATAGAACATAGAAATACGGTCGAAACGTGCCTACGTGTACGGGATAATAAAAAGATGGCTTTGTTGCGAGAGAATACAGTTGTGGTATGAATGTGGCAGAACTGTCGGATATGACATGGTGCCTCGAAAGGTGTTCGAGACCTTCGGGTCGTTCGGTTGGCGAGCATTGAGTTGAGGCACGATGCCATTGAATCATTGAAACGAAGTATGAAACGTGAGAACATAGAAAGTTAACGGAAGAAATACGAGATGATAAAGTCTGAGTCTTGGACTCAAGGCTATGCTTGGTTGTTTGAATGATAGTGCGTTGCATGGTCGAATGGAATGGACTTGAGATAATTGCGATGATATCTTCTGTGCACGGAACGTTCCCTCCGAACGGGCGCACCAGGGCACCGGGACCGTTCGGCCTAGGAGGGATGTAATCTTTAATAGACGTATATCTGCGAAGTCCGATTAGCACTCGGTCGTAAATGTGAAAAGCCGCAAATGATGGTAGACACATGGTAAGTTTCGGTAGTTGGGATAGCAACCCAACCCGTGAAACGCCGGGCTACCCAAACAAGAGAGAGAAAAGAAGGAGAGAAAAGAAAGTAAGGAAAGATAAAAGAGAAACTCCTTTAGTCCATTCCGGCGCGGATACGCCCATGACCTCATATAGTTAAGGAACGATGGATTGAAAGTGTAGGCGCGTATGCGTCCCGCATAGAGATCCTGCTTAGAGATACACATATAACATGACAGGGAAGGAATACGGCGTATTCACCTTGCGTCGGTGCAAGGGCGAGTGCGTCGACTTGGTAAGTCGCGCCACGAATCAAAAACGAGATTGTTTGTTTGCTTGCCTATTCAATTCGATAACATGCTGCTATGATAACATGCTTTACGCTTTCGAAGATGCCATGAAATTGACCCTAAGGAGAACATAGCAAGATCATAAGCTAAGTTGCATGATTCAACATAAATATTAAAATGTCGGTTTGGAAAGATGATCTTTGCCTCAGTACATGCGAGGACGAACGTACTGATCCCCCACCAGCTTCATGCAGGGTACAAGGAATGGATTGCTCGCGG
Organism: Iris pallida; assembly: GCA_029216955.1. Classification (NCBI taxonomy): domain Eukaryota; kingdom Viridiplantae; phylum Streptophyta; class Magnoliopsida; order Asparagales; family Iridaceae; genus Iris; species Iris pallida. Next base: position 5,816,879 of record JANAVB010016192.1, on the reverse strand, counting down.
TGAAGCGTTGCTTGAACGTGTTAAGGCTTGGAATGCCGAAGTGCATTGAAGCGTGCTATCGCATTTACGCTCGGACATACGCAGCTGGATTAATGCGGCCGAGATATAGAAGGCATGATGTATGGAACGGTGAAATCCTTTGTGGGCAAGAGAGAACCTGAGTGTTGTAGCCAATCTGGCATATATTGTTAGGCTATCGAAAGCCATTGTAATCTCAGTTTCGGATATCAATAAAGAGAATTGTTTCGTATACTCTGTTTTTCCTATCGTTGTTAATATCGAATCAAAAGATAACCATTTGAGAACTTGTCACCTTGCCTTGCACGAGCGCAACTCCAGGCTCGTGCGGCATCACGTCCCCTGCGAGGACGATGATTCGGGTGATTCCGGATCGGGGCGTGACAAATTGGTATCAGAGCTCTAGGCTCAATTTTTTCTGGACGCTCGCTTTATTACAATTCTAAAAGTTGCCCACCACCACTTGATACCACTCTTGACTCTACTCGATGTCGCACTGGATGTTCCATACAATAAGTCTAATACAATCGTGTAATTTTGCCGCATGTATTTTGGAAATTACATGATGTTTGCTAAGAAGGTCGCGAAGGGTATATTGCATTGAATGCAAATGAGCCGTAAAAATGTTAGTTGCTGCAAGCGCAACAAATTGTAAAATATGATTTGAGATGTTGTCGCAATGTAACATGTTGAATGAGAAATAAAATGATGCACAAAGTGCAGCGAGTTAATGTGAATATGCGTTAAAATGAAAGTGAGAAGTGATAAGCCAATACCGAATGTGTTAAAACGGATTGTGCATTGACTTGGAAAGTCGAGAGTAATTCGTTGCATAAGGTGCGGTAAATGTCGGAAATGATCGTTGCACGATGTGCAACGCGTATTGAAAGTAAAAATTATTGCACGTGGTGCAACACATATCAAATTAATCGTTGTACGAAGTGCAAAGGAAATTGGAAATGAATCGTTGTGCAAAGTGAAATGAAAGTGTCGGAAATAAATCGTAGCATGATGTACAACGCGTATCGAAAGTAAAATTTGTTGCACGGGGTGCAACGCATATCAAATAAATTGTTGCACGAGATGCAACGTAAGGAAAGAATTGAAATCATAAATCGATAGAACGAATCGTTCGGTTGCACACCAAACTTATGTTGGCAAGCGAGAACATTGACCGAATCGTGTCGGATTTTGATAGAATCAAAGTTACGGTTGTGATCAAGCACGATCACTGCAAAAATCGTGAGTCGGAAGAGATTGTCGGTTTATACTAAGTGTAATGCGAGGGAAATAACTTGAATTTCGAGTGGTATATGCCATACCACGTAGGCGATGAATGACTCGATTCCGAGTGGTATATGGTATAGCACTTGTGCGATAAATTTCATCGACACGTTGTGAGAATTGCGGAAGGTTTGTCCGCAACGGACGGGAGAGTACCGAGACTCGATTGGAAATTTGTATGACGGTATGTTGATGCAAGTGATCATTAAAAATCGGTTGGGACGATAAGGCGAGACTCGTATCGATAAACGATACGTCGGACGAAAGTTATAAGTTGGTTGGACGACCGAGACTAGCGAAATGATTATGCCTTGATGCAATAATCGAATCGACGGGAAAGGGAATACTCGAGCTTACAATCGAATCGCACGACTTACGATTTCGATAGAAATGTTAGACGATGCGAATTGTAATCGAATCGCACGATATGCGACTTCGGTGAAGAGTTGGTTGATGTGAGTAATCGTACCTAAGAAATAGTTGGTTACGTTACGGCGACACTCATTTGAGTACGACTGAAAAATAAGCGAAACTTAGAGGGCATGATCGTATAACTCGAGGGTTCGATGTTGGATAATCGGTAACTCAGTTACGCGATCAAAGTATAGCGGGATACGACGAATCAGAGAACGAGTGGATGTGTATGGAAAAGTTCGTTGCGAACTTGGATGTATGCGATGCGAGTTAAGTCGACGTTGAAACGGATTCGAAGTCAACCCACTTGCTATCGAAATTGATATGAACTATCAAGATCGATACGCAAGAAAACGTAAGCACGATGTGAGAATACAAAATGGAGTGCGCCTTGCGCTATCAAAATTTTTGTAAGTAACGATACGAGAATGAATGAACTTGGTTGATCGTAAATTTTGCGATTAATCAAGACGAGACTATAAGTCATCGACAATTGCTCGATGCGTATAGCATATCGTGTGTCGACCCACGAATAAGATAGACTCGAACTCGATACGAGTAGATGTTTCATAAATTACGGAATCATCGACGGTAGTACATGACTTGACTCGGAGGATAATTGCGCATCAGTTGCGCCGATAGAAATAGTTTTGTCCGAAATTGGGTAGTCGCATAGAATTGTCGGAACGTGATTTGGCTCCGAAATAAGATATAGCATGGTTCGTAGTAAACTGTCCTTCGGTGATGATCCACAGTTATCGAGCATAGCTTCGGGGCAGCTGACCCTAGAAGACTTAACCGCCAAATCAAATTGATTGCTGCAGACCATAAGACGACCCATGCGATATCGCATATGAGATTGCACTGATAACGAATATAATACGGTGCATGTTGACGATAAGTCTAGGCGATCGAGAATTGTTGGAACAGCTTTCGATTGAGAATGATAAGTTAGATTTTGAGTATTCGTCAGATGAATACTTGAATGGTTATGTTGATCGACGGTCGAACTAGAATTCACCAACGGACTTGGTGATTCGGATAGGCGATTGCGAGAAACGTGCTATGCACGAGAGGAAATGATAAGGGAATGACTTACGAGCATGTCGCTAGATTCGGATTCACCTTGTAATTGAGCTTGCGTGAATCAAAATTTACATTCGATGTTGCGAGATGGATAAGTTGGGAATTTGGCTAGTGAATTCCTACTCGTTAGGAAATTGAATGTAAGACGCGTTGTAAAGACCTTCGTGCTAAGGCGATCGTTGTCTTGAGCACCGTTGCCTTGATGTAAACTTTCATGTCGGATAGATTGTGGCCTTTGTGCAATATCAATTTAAAGTTGCGTCGGAAGAAGTTAAGCACGGGGACTATGTAAGTAACCTAACAGACGTAGTCCTGAATGTTGATGCGATTGCAAGTCAATAATGGAAATCGTATCGAGATAAGTTGCATAAGCAAGACTTTAAAAATAGTTGGGTGGTGACTTCGAACGCAAGGCGTTACGGAGACTCGTTGTGATTGGATGCACGACGGCTCGACGCGACGCATCGAATTGATAGTCCCGATGAAACATACGAAATGAGAAAAGCGATTTTGAATCGTGTCGCGTGCAGTGACTTTATTGAATGAATCACGTATGTAACAATATGCATATGCAATGAAATTACGAGAATAAGTGCAAAGGATAAGTCCGAACGAGAGTACGAGATGGCAAGCATAGGATTGAAATTTACCTGTCAGCTTTGTTCCAATTTGCTACCACTGGAATTAGTCAAAATACATATATCTTCGGGACGCCTTGAATATAGGTATGGATCCAAATCGAGTTGTATACAAAATTCAAATCGAGCTGCAGGGATGACTTTGAAATGTTAATGAAAAGCTTGCGAGATAGTGTGAAACTGAACAACATTGGTGGGACGAGATCGTGGAACGATCTATAAAATACTTAGTCGGAGTGTTGGTTTTGGTTCGAGGACGAACCTTGTTTTGAGTGGTATATTCTGTAATGCCCCGTTTCATACGGCGCATTACGCTGAAGCGTTGACTCAATGAGTCGCGTTGACGCAAGGAAATGTATCGATGCAAAATGATACGAGAGTTAAGTTGTCTCGAACAATGCATCAAACTAAGTTGTTGCGAAGAGTTGCCTTGCCCCGAAAGAATGTATCGAGTTGAATCGATGCGAAGCGCCGCGTTGCCCCGAAGGATGAGTACGTTGAATCGGCTCGAAGATTCTAAGAAATCGAATCGACCAAGGCGCAAGTCCAAATCGATGCAAGTATTGATTTTAGTTGGTTTCGTGTGCAGGTTATACTTTGACGGAAAAATATTAGAGGTCAATCTTTTGACATATTTAGTAAGGGGTCCGCGAAATCAAATCGTCGTCTTGCGACGGACCGAGACTTGGACACGCTAAGACAAATCAGACGTATAACTCAATGAAGCACGATGTGCTCGAATGGCTAAGTCAGGAGAGTGGCCGTGCAACAAAGTTATGAAATCGAACCACATCGGCTCGGCAAAACGACGAAGGCGAATCGACTCAAGGTGGGAGGATTGATTTCTTTTTACTCCTTCATTCGATAAGTCAAGTATATCATTGTATGCTAAGTTAACCTATCGACGCCACGGGCGTGGTCCGATCAGAGATAAATCATAGTGTGAGTCGAACACTAAGTTAGAACAATTGAAATAAAACGTGCATTAATATGCACGAGTCGCTATGGAACATTGGATATCGCATAGGCGAGCGCCTCGGTGCGCAAGCCGTAAGAACATGGGATAACTGTACTCGACGAGTGCCTTAGTGCACGAACCATACCGTGCCTTCGCGCACGAGTTAGACGGCTAGAACATTGAAAGACAATAGGCAAGCGCCCTAGCGCACAAGCCCGAACATTGAATGCTAAGTTATAGAACATAGAAATACGGTCGAAACGTGCCTACGTGCACGGGATAATAAAAAGATGGCTTCGTTGCGAGAGAATACAGTTGTGGTATGAATGTGGCGGAACTGTCAGATATGACATGATGCCTCGAAAGGTGTTCGAGACCTTCGGGTCGTTCGGTTGGCGAGCATTGAGTTGAGGCACGATGCCATTGAATCATTGAAACGAAGTATGAAACGTGAGAACATAGAAAGTTAACAGAAGAAATACGAGATGATAAAGTCTGAGTCTTGGACTCAAGGCTATGCTTGGTTGTTTGAATGATAGTGCGTTGCATGGTCGAATGGAATGGACTTGAGATAATTGCGATGATATCTTCCGTGCACGGAACGTTCCCTCCAAACGGGCGCACCGGGGCACCGGGACCGTTCGGCCTAGGAGGGATGTAATCTTTGATAGGCGTACATCTGCGAAGTCCGATTAGCACTCGATCGTAAATATAAAAAGCCACAAATGATGGTAGGCACGCGGTAAGTTTCGGTAGTTGGGATAGCAACCCAACCCGTAAAATGTCGGGCTACCCAAACAAGAGAGAGAAAATAAGGAGAGAAAAGAAAGTAAGGAAAGATAAAAGAGAAACTCCTTTAGTCCATTCCGGCGCTGATACGCCCACGACCTCATATAGTTAAGGAACGATGGGTTGAAAGTGTAGGCGCGTATGCGTCCCGCATAGAGATCCTGCTTAGAGATGCACATATAACATGACAGGGAAGGAATGCGGCGTATTCACCTTGCGTCGGTGCAAGGGCGAGTGCGTCGACTTGGTAAGTCGTGCCACGAATCAAACACGAGATTGTTTGTTTGCTTGCCTATTCAATTCGATAACATGCTGCTATGATAACATCCTTTACGCTTTCGAAGATGCCATGAAATTGACCCTAAGGAGAACATAGCAAGATCATAAGCTAAGTTGCATGATTCAACATAAATATTAAAATGTCGGTTTGGAAAGATGATCTTTGCCTCAGTACATGCAAGGACGAACGAACTGATCCCCCACCGGCTTCATGCAGGGCACAGGAAATGGATTGCTTGCGGCGAAGCATTGCTTGAACGTGTTAAGGCTTGGAATGCCGAAGTGCATTGAAGCGTGCTATCGTATTTACGCTCAGACATACGCAGCTGGATTGATGTGGCCGAGATATAAAAGGCATGATGTATGGAACGGTGAAATCCTTTGTGGGCAAGAGAGAACCTGAGTGTTGTAGCCAATCTGGCATATATTGTTAGGCTATCGAAAGCCATTGTAATCTCAGTTTCGGATATCAATAAAGAGAATTGTTTCGTATATTCTGTTTTTCCTATCGTTGTTAATATCGAATCAAAAGATAACAATTTGAGAACTTGTCACCTTGCCTTGCACGAGCGCAACTCCAGGCTCGTGCGGCATCACGCCCCCTGTGAGGACGATGATTCGGGTGATTTCGGGTCGGAGCATGACACTGGCAGTCCTATTTGAAACTCTCTGTGACAGAGAGTTTCATTTTGAAACTCTCATCACAGAGGGTTTCAATTAGGACTGTCAGGGTCATGGCAGTCCTGATACTAAGTCAAGAATATCAGGAATTGGCCAACAACTTAAGTTTCCAAACGTAAATAACAACTACATATCAGACAACTACATATCCAACAAGTACATAAATAACAACATAAATCACAACTACATATGAGACAAAATATCCAAATTCAAAAAAATAACATAAGTGTCAACTACATATCCTTCAAAAGTCTGCCCAACAACTTAAGTTTCCAAACAACAAATATATCCTTCAAGTTTTAAACAACAAAAATATCTTTACAAAAACATCCAGATTACATCTAAATAATGATCATTGCACATCCAACTACATATCATGCCGGGCCTTTGAACGAGACTCCCTATTATTCATGAAGGAAAACTCGACCACGTCGTCGATGCGATCAAGCTCGTTGGCGACCGCAATACTAGTGTCACTTTGGCAACCTCTCCGAAGTGTCTGAGCCAATTCCTTCACCTTTTGAGACTGTAAATAAAAGTATAAGTGAATTAAGTCTACAAACATGGAAATCTCAGTCTAATTACAAATACGAAACTCACCATCCTCACCAACCCAGCATACAAGATATTTTTGGAAGGAAGAGCTCCAATTGCTCCGACGACCACGGGACCCGGGTTTGTAGGGTTTGACAACTTAGGATGTTCGACCCCCAGGAAGTACGACATGTAGTCCTCACTGCAGTCGGCCATCAGGGTGACCGGTCGTCTTTCACATTCCCGAAGTACATGTTGTTGTCACTTGAAGTAAAAGTCGGTCACCCAGTCGAAATCTGCCGGTTTATAATTTAAAGGTTTGGTTTCGCACGGAGGCTCCAACATTCGTAGTGTGCGCTTCGGCACAGTTTGCATAAAGCCAAACTGACGAAGTACTCTATCGAGCATGTACGGCTCCGTGATATCATAGCATGTGATCATGCCATGAAATAAAGAAACTGGTTGAACCTCACGATTCTGCTCACGTAAATTCCGGTATAGATTCCAAAAAATCTGTAGGAAAACAGTTAACAACAAAACAAAATTAACATAAAAAAGTAAGTCAAAATTTAGTACCTCTTCTGGCACCAAATTGTCTAGTACTTCACGAATGGAAGCCAGTGTTTGCCAATTTTTGGTTTTCAGCTGGGATGGCCTCCATCGAGATACTCTAGAAAGGTTTTCAATATACTCTGGGTTCAGGTCACCCCGTCTGAGCATCAGAAAGTGCTCGTATATCCATGCCTATTCAATTTTTAAATGAATAGTCAAAAATAAATAACAAAATGAAGTATACAAAATTAAATTATTAGAAGTTTTCTTACATGTAGCAGAGTTTGACAGCCGGCCATTGTCTTAGTCCCGACACGGGATGCGATGCTGAGCTCGCGGTAAAGATTGGCTAGGATACCGCTTCCCCAGGATATATCAATGAAGTCATTCACTTCAGATAAATTGAGCATGTACCTAGCATGTATCGACGTTCCGGACTTGTCTGGAATGTCAAACGTTCCTAGGACGAACAACATGTACGCACGGGCCACCGCGTCGACCATATCATCGTCATCGCCATCCACCTCCATATCCATGAAGTGGTCTACCAGAAATGACAGAGGAATTCCATATGACTTCTTGAAGCCTGGCAGAGTTGTAAAACTGGTAGCCTGAATTCCAAGATGACTTGAGACAAACTTGACGATCTTCTCGTACCATTTTACGGATTTCTCATTGGTGTAATATTCTTTGGTCATGACGCGCCCGGTCACTGGAAGCTCCAGTATCTGGTAGACGTCGTCAAGTGTAATGGTCATCTCCCCTGCTGGAAGATGAATTGTGTTGGTCTTCGGGTGCCATCTCTGCACAAAGGCGGATATGAGGGCACTATCCATTGTCTGATAGGCGTTTTGTGCCAAATTGTGCAAGCCACTCGGTATGATTTTGCTCTGGATGGCCTCCGATAAGCTTCCAAACTGCCAGGACACGGTTTCTTTTCGTGACTCACAGCCCTAAGGATACGATATGTCCTCTGTATATCGAACAACAGAAAAACATAACAATTATGAAATACATATATATATATAGTATCTAAACTGGTAGCTTACAAACGTCATGTACGTACTGGGTTCTTCCATATTTCATACGCAATATGGTTCTCAAAAGAAACCAACATTGAGCAACCGGGCGGAGGGACAGGCGGCTCAGAAGGACCGGCCTCCTCAGATGGAGCAGAACCGCCTTGACGTGATAGGAGTCGGCCAATTGGCACGTCGTCGTCGTCTTCGGAAGAACACGTAGGAGTAGGAGCTCGTTGCTTCGACCGAGCTTGACGTGCCGATGGCGGCGTCCGAGACCGAGCTTGGGGCGCCGGTTCGGAAATTGTTAGCGGACGCTCGAGAGGACGTCCCGCACGTTCCTTCCGCTTTGACGCGATGGGCCATATTCTTTTGTTAGCGGCCGGTGGACTGCAGGACAACATACAGTTATTAAATAATGGAAATATAAATAGGACATGCAGTTATCCCCCGCATATGAGCATCATGCAATTACCCACCCCCATATCTCATTACAGTAGGACTGTCAGGCCTGTGGCAGTCCTAATGTATATCAGGACTGCCACAGTCCTGATTTACATTAGGACTGCCATAGGCCTGGCAGTCCTACTGTATTCAAATCCGAACGGCCAAAACGAGATGCTCGTTTGTCGTATTCTAGGGTTAGAGTTTCAAGATAAAATGTGGGTTTCTTGTGTTCGAAAATTTCTTTTATGAACCATAAAAAGATTCTAAACCTAATTTATCAAAACTTTTTAGAGAACTAAAAATATTCTAGGGTTTTGAATAGAATGTATAAAATTCTTGAAGAAATTAGGGAAGAACGTACCTAGATTCCAGTTGCTTTGACTTGTGTGTCATCTCTTCGAATCTACGAATGTTGTTGAAAAAATCTTGGTGGAGGAATTGGGAATGGAGTGGTGGAGGAGAAGAAATTAGGGTTTTGGGAGAGGAAGAGGGAGAGTTCTCTTTTTTCTTTTGGTGGAGAGAGAGTGTAGAATGGGTTATGAGAAGAAATGAAGGGTTTGGGGGGTTGGGTTGCCCCCTAGCAAAATTTGGGTGCCCCCTAGCAAATTCTCCACCTTCTTGGGCTGCCCCCAAGTAAGGGTTGCCCCTAGCAATAATGGTAGTGCCCTTAGAAAAAACCTTTATTTTGGGTTGGCAATTAGGGTTGAATATTATTCCATTTTTTTATGAACATCGAACTTAATCGAACCAAACAAAGTATTGGGTTCGGCTTTGATAAAATTTTGTTTTGAAATACTAAAATAAAAAAATCGATTTCGGTTTTGATTTTGGGTTTTGATTTTCGTCCAAAATTAAAATCGAATAAGATTTATACAATTGCGTAAATACTTTCAAATTTATGCATATTTTGTTATTAAAATATGTTTATTTTGAAACAATTTTATTTATATGTTTCGAAATCCAACTTTGATCATTTAACAAGTAGTCCAACTTTGGATACAACTTTAAAATACAACAATTGTGTGTATAAAAATTATAATTTTTATTATAATTTAATCACGATACCAACTTTCCGAAGTGATCTAAGGATAGGAGAGATCCAAGGAAGGCAAGAGTTTTCACAAGACAAAGTCTGCACTCTTACCAACACCGAGAGAGGTGTAGAGTTTTTGGCAAGACAAAAAGTCTACACTCTAGCCAACTCAAATGAAGAACTAATAACGGTTACAAACTGACTTCAAGAAAATACAAAATACATCAACAAAAGAAAAAGTGCTATTCTCTTTACGTTCGCAGACGTTACAACAAGATAGAAAAAACAACAAAGAAAACACAAAGAGAAACTACTCGCTGGGGTGAACAAGTCACCGTTGCTCAAAGTAAGATTCGACCTACATCCGATCTGCTCACAGGAACCAGCAAGTTCAAGAAAGAATCTCCGGAATGCTCTTCGTCACCCTCGGATTAACTTCGAAACTCAAAAAGAGAAGGGAAAGCCCTATGCGCCCATAGGCTCGTATTGCTGCTGCGGCTGGAGCGGGAGGTGCATAGACTCTCGGAGTGGAATTTGTGGTGAAGAATGGTGCTCTTTATATAGAGCAGGCTGGCACCTATGGACGCATAATGATGCTTATGCGTCCATACGTGCCGGCCAACCAAATTCCATCAAATTCGGTGCTTAGCCGCCGACACAGCCGCCCACACAGCAGTGTGTCTCGCGCCGACAGCACCGTCCACGCCGCTCATGCCAACCACTTTGCACCCTTCGTCCGAGTCTGAGTCGCTAAGTCCCTACAGGACTTAGCTCGTGGTGACAAAACAAAGGTTTGTTCTTTGTGATTTATACTTAACCCTCTAGAAAAATTCACCCACATGGGCCACCACACTCCAAGTGCATACTCCAACACAAGCATAGTTATATATATTGAGGTTTGGTGGTTTTCCAATATGGGACTAAAAGTTTCCAAAAGCAAGTAGAAAACACCAACAAGATCCGACCCATTAAACAGAAAATATTTCAACCGAACAAACCAAATAAATCGAATTAATTATTCGGTTTAGCTCAATTTAGTTTCGGTTTTGACTAATTTCGATTTTGAATTTTTGGATTTTTGGTTTATTCGTTTTGACTATTTCGATTTAGTTGAAACCGAATAAACTGAACATTCACCCCCCTAGTCAAAATTTTGGTAGTTATTACAACTATCAAAATATTAACCGTCCTTTTTATGCAAACACGATCAATATTGCCATTCGTTTGTATTAGCAAAGACTGGCAAATTTTGCGGTACCTTCATCAAAATTTGTGGTGCCAATAATATTAACTTTATTTTGGAATTTTCAAATAGTTGGTTCCCTATACCTAGGTTTAGGGTGGACCTTCACGGGTAACCTCTAATTGCAACAATCTAAGGAAAAGTTTGGTGGTTTCCAAAAGAACGGTTTACAGTATAGTTCACTTGTGATATGATATGGTTCAAAATTGTATTAGTATTGAACTGACATAAACTTGATTAATTATATCTAATATAATTAATTAAGATGTTAAAATAATCTTAGCTACTATGCTGCTTCCAAGCTACTATAAACAAAAAAAGAAGAAGGATGTTGTAGATAGTTTTTTTTTTTTTTTTTTTCATTTTTCTGGTGAAAGATCCTTGTATATAATATATTGAGCTTATTATATAACTCAAGTACTAAGTTTATTATTATCAAAAAAAAAAGTTACTAAGTTTACATGCGTGTTAGAATGCACACATGAATGTGTGACACATACTATTAACAATTCTTAAAGCTCTTATTTTATCCAACGTGGAATATAAAAAAATGAAAACATACATGAGCATGTATATGCACATGTTTTAATTTATGTATGATATAAAAATAGTCTGTCCAGTGGCTACAATTATTTGTTGTAGCTGGCTTCACGAATATTTTTTATTCTTGTATTTAGGGACGGAGTCATAGTAATTTAATGGTGACGGCAATAAGTCAATAACATAAGCATATATTTTCATAAAATTTTATAAGGATTATTGTTCAATTTTTTTGAATAAAATGTCGTTCAATTTTTTCAAAACCATGTTCTTTAGTGTTTCCTATAAAGATGATATGAATGTTGTCCTCTTTTTCAAAATAATGAACGACTGCAATGACATGTGGCGCTTTCTTAGGTCTGTTCAAGGAAGTCATTCTCCCAAGATAACTCTTGTTAAGATAGGAGACGATTAGCTCTTCAAGAGCAGCAGCGGGAAGCAAAACAAGCATGAAGGAAGAAAATTTCTTGAGAGGGATATTGGGAAGAAGAGAAGACGGTTAGAGTCCTCTAACTGTAAGGACCTGTAGGTGTGTGTGGGTTGTAATTAAAAAAAGAAGAATATAATGCTATTTGTCCCTCCAAATTGTACCTCCAAACCGTCCCTCCTTATGTGGCAGTTGACGTGGCATGTTGATGTGGCAAATTTTTAAATTCAAATTAACGTTAACATTACAATTAACATTAAAATTAATGTTAACATTAATATTAAAATTACTATTAACATTAACATTAACAATAATATTAATATTAATATTACTATTAATATTAACATTAATATTAACATTAATTAATATTAACATTAATTAAAATTAATATTAACATTAAATTAACATGGACAAAATTGGGTAATTAACTTTTTGGATTAAAATTTGACATGTCATCGGCCATGTCAGCTGTCACATAAGGAGGAATATATTGAAGGGACAATTTGAATGTACGAATAGCATTACTCAAAACAAAATCACGGTCGATAGGTCGTGTCACCGACTCCTTCATTGGGATCATCTTCCATAAAAACAAATATCCCCCTTAACTATAGGTCAAACTAGGGAAGCGTTGGTTGAAGTTGTTGATAAGGACCAGGATGTAGTTGAACTAACAAATAATGAGAAAAACTATGAGAAAAACTATGAGGCTAATTTGTAATTAAATATTCTTACTTATTCTGGGTGCCAACTTGATACTTGTAAACTTTTTTTATTAGTACGTGGATTGCTTTCAGATTTTTCAATAACCTTTAGCTAGTATTTTCTGTCACAATTAACACACTACGTACTTAATAGCTGACAAAGCGCAAGATGGACGAATTGTCATATTACTGCCGACCGGATTGTTATTTATATTTGTAAGTTCAATCAACGTCAGGTCCTATGTTGGAAGAGAGTAATGGACATTTCTCTTTTTCTTGCAAGTATGGGAGTTACAAAATAGTTTTTACAGTAAACGCCTGTTTGGCATGTTTGGTATACATCCAACAAAAACCACTTTCAACGTTTGATTAACGTTGCAATCGTGTTAAAAGTGAAGGATTCCTGACAAAATCTAGTTTCTTGTCCCCTCCATTTTGCCAATTTCATTTACAACCTATTTGGGGAGGAAGTCATTGCAACTCGATGGATCTGGAGGGTTTTGTTGCCGGGAGTTTCCGTATCCTTGCAACTTGGTGGATCTGGAGAGTTCTATCTAAACAAGAAAAATGTAAAATTGTACAGTTACGGAAAACAAAATGGTGTCGAACCAAACATTATTAATAACTCAAAATAAGGTACAGATGTAATGGTGTAACTCTCACTTTCACACTTCCTTGGAGTTGTATTCATCCAAACAGGAATACGAAGTCTACCTCATTTCCCAGCTTTTATATGGCTCATGAAGATTGATTACCCACACAAAAAAGCAAGCTTAGACCAGTCTTGATCTAAGGACCCAGAAAATATGGTTCATGAAGATTGATTACCAACAAAAAAGCAAGCTTAGACCAGTCATAATCTAAGGGAACTTTGACATTTGATTTTCAACACTATCGAAATTAACTCGAGGAACGCGAGGAACATTATTGAAAATCTTGAAATCTAATTAAGTTATTAAGATGATCGATTCTTGTTGTTTTATTGCAATAGTGTACTTTTCTTCCTTCACTATATAAGCAGATACTCATGAGGGCAACAGAGTTACAGGTGCAGCAAACCATTTGGCAATTGAGTTCTCGAGTTCTCTAACCACCAAATGACAATTTTATGCCAATTACTGAGAATTGGGATTTTTCTGCAGTTCCAGTTCCTTTCAACCCCTCCTCAAACTCTATTTCCAATATCTTCTATGTATGACTAAATTTCATTAGCTAGTACAGAAAACAAGCAGCAAGAAAATAAATTTGGTATGGCTGACCTGGAAGAGCAATAAGTAACTAGTAAATGTCCTGAATTTTAGTCCTACATGGGCACAGTTGCTAACACAAAGATTCATGATATCATTTTTAGCAACAAACTCTATCCGAGAATTTATCTTTCAGCAACAAAATATCGCAGCTGAGCAATCAGAGATGAAAATAATTCAATTTAAGTTGAACATGAGACACAATGCAGTTACCAACTGTTGTATTAATATACAAATTGATGAAATCCTCAAAAATTTACATTCTATGATGATCATATCTCATCTGCTCCAGCTCGAATAAGAAGAATTACGGACATTACACAAGAAAGATGCGTAATTTCTATACCTATAGAGAGCATAAAAAACTATTCTCTCAACCGATTCAAAGCACCCTCCGTTTTCCTCTCATCGTGTGATTGAAGCGGTATCATGAGTTTCTTGAAGACGAGGATTCACCAAGTGAGACAGAGGCCAGAGAAGAAGCCCACACCCGAGCATTATTCGCACCTTTCTGGAAGTTCCTCGTCTTGTTAGAGAGCCTGAGCTTGCTCCAGAGCCTCTTCAGATCAATTACATGGAGAACCCGCTCCAAGAGATGACTCCACTCCCCAAAGATCCCCAGATTCAGATTCCAAGCATAAACGGCCATTAAGGCTTTCAGGCGGGAGATGATTACAGGGAAGAAGAACACAAGTGCCTTTAAACAGATAAAAAGTACAGAAAATGCTAGATAGGGCTCCGATGTCATGATTTCTCTTAGAGATTTATTCCATGGATTCAGGACCTGAAAGTTTCCTGAGTTGCTGGATGGTTCCTCCACGAAATATGCAACTGGCTCAAGACCTACCAAAATAAATAGTGAGAAAGGCAAATTTCCTGCAATTAATTAATTAGCAAATACTACAAATTGAGGATACAACACTCGAATAAGAACAGTAAGTAAGTTTGATTCAGCTGGGTACAAGATAGACTCCATCTCCCTAAATTAATCCAACAAGGACTCGATAGCACTCCTTTCATTTATCTAGGATCTCATACTTACATACCAAGTCTAAAAAATTACAATTTCATATGATAGCTTTCCCAGCTCATATTATATGTTTGCTTCCCAATTTCTAATAGAAAAAAGAAAGCAATTAGCGAGAGGAAAACTCATGACACCTAAAACAAAGCATTCCTCTCTATAATGGTAACATTTGCAATTCAATATGCTTACTTACCTTACTGAGTATGGAAAGCTTACACCAATTGGCCTCTAATGATCATGATCATAAATGCAACCACCAGGTATCTGCTATTAGGGCTAGTATGGTTCCCATTTGAAATGGAGCATTGGACGTTTCATTTTGGCCAAAAAGGTTACAAAATCTGTCTGCTTCCTAGCGTTTGCCATTTTCACCATACAAAAGTGGTCGAAAACGGCAAATGCTCGAGACCGCATCCATTTGGCATTTTCCATTTAAAATTGAGCACTTACCATTTCATATGGGAACCAAACTATCCCTTAGAAGCAGTTGCTGACCATACACAGACCCAAAAGACTATTATATACCTATTTTAGAATGTACTTTGCTAATGCACAATATGCTAAACTTAATAACACAGACTGAAACATATTTAGTTTCATACATAGTTCATCTGTTGTATTCTCAATTTGTCAACCTTTTTTTAAAATCTAGACATATGTTAACCAAATTTGTCAACAATTTTGTAGTTCTAAGCTTCTAGCTGTTCAGTGCATTAACAAACCTAAATAAGCTTCTCAGCTCCAGTTATCCAGCCTAACAATTTATAACTAACAACTTGGAAGGCATTCAGCATGTGAGGTATCACTGAAGTCACAACTTCAGAAGCTCTGTTGTAAGGAATGCTGTAATTAGTTGCCCAGATAGCATCATATATCATTTGCAAGTCTAATCTACACTAGCAATTGTTAGTTTGCAAGATTTTTACCAAACTATATACAGTATAAAATCATTCAAAGAAATAGCATATATTCTAGCAAATATCAAAATCACCTGTAATTTCTCTATAGAAATCCACAAGGGAACTGAGATCTTTTGAACCATGATACTGCACCCTTTCTGACCCATTAGCTATCAGTATAGATGGAAAGCTGTGGACACCGAATCTTGAGAAATCACTGCAAAAACATTCACATTTATGTAGATATTATAGCATCAGCAAATAAAATATTATAATCTACAACAACAAAAATGAAATATTATAATCTAACAAACAAAACAAGGGGATGAATTATCACGTTCATACCTTGGCATGGCAGCAGATTCTTCAACTGCTAGGTGTCTAATTTGAGGAAACATGGTGCTGAGAGCATCAAAAGTGGGCCGAGTTTTGTTTGAGAATGGACACCAAGATGCATAGAAAAGAACAGAATAATAAGCACTTCCTCGAACGTTGCTCAACTCTATGTCAAGAGTATCTCCATTCACCTACCAAGTAGAAAAGAGTTTCAGTTTTCCCCCACACTATAATAAACAAGCCACTGATCTAAGATTAAGTTTTCAGTAGGTAATTCAAACGGACTCATGAGACAAAGCAGAACAAATAGCACAAAATCAATTACCTTAACCTACAATGATATTCACCGACAAAAGATTAATGTTATTACTAGTTTACAAATAATATCTCAAGTACAGGTCACAAATGGTTTTAGAAGGTACTGAACTTCAGATTACTCAAGAAAGTGATGGTGTCCTCAGAGAAAGAAGAAATCAATTAATCTATACCTTCTTAACACCTGACATTAACCAAGATCACCACACAATCAACCTCTCCAGTTACTATGGGAACAAATTAGGGATCAGCAATCTTCGAAAGATAGGTGTCATAAGCACTTGCCTAACTTGACCAATCATCTGCTTTCCTCAAATCCTTAGACAAACTTTCTGCCCAATGGCATTCGAAAGAAATATACACAGGCAATAAAAGGTTTGTGCACAGAGAATCTGTACGCCAAACAATTTTCGTGGGCATGTGAAGAATAGTAAGTAAAGAAAGGTTCAAGTCGTTCTCTTCCTAAATCAAGACAGATCCTAGCCTTAAAAGGTGTAGAAAACAAAGTTCATTGGTCTGTCGTATTGTCCCTCGACCTTGGCATGAGGGTCTGGTAATTAACCACAAAATAAAAACCCAAATAAGATGATCCAAAAGGTCATCATCAAGCTTATATACGAAAGCCAACAGACGCAACCCTAGTAAATGTGTACGCAAAATTAGCTTATTAACCGAGGTTTTATTCACGTCAGGTCTAGACAAGGTAACTTGCAATGCAAGAAACAGATCCGCAGTGCATTATCTATAACAAGCAACTGCAAGTTAAAAATTGACATGACTTCATGCCCTTGGAAACTTGTAAGAAAACAATCTAAAGTGGACATAGATCATCTTAAGAAATCAGTTCTCCAAACCCATTAACAATATTCTCTTGGGCAGAAAAATTATTTCAGTGACAAACAAAAGCATTTGCCCAAGTATAAAAGTTTCAGAAGGTTGCTGGAATTCCACTAAAGCGCGAGAAGCACTAATAAAAATAGTACAAGAAACTTCCAGCTAAAAGTTAACAAATAAAAAGGAATAAGAAAGTAAAAAACTTATAACGTATTTGCTTGTTCACAACAGAACAGTTATAGTAAGAAGTTCAATCAATATAATAAGCAACCTTTGTATAGATCAATAATGCTTTTCAACCACCGTGGTTGTGTGAAGGATAAATCCATAAATATTCATTGGCATAGAGTATTCACAAGAAAAATGAGGTAAACAAGATAACCAATACATGTGTGGCCAAATAGCTATCACATTAAAATTCAACAATCCACTAGTCCCGCGATTGGATTTATTTCTATACATGGACAAAATCGCTAGCATATTCAGGTTGATGTTCCATGGTGTATTTTGTTTACCGATGGCTTAACCTCTAGAAGAAATGTGCATACAATTTTTAAAATCTAGAGGATTAAGAATTAGCACAAAAGAATATGTTATTGTACTATTTGTATCATTTTTTAAGTGAATTGTACCTATTTATTATGCTAGAAAGTAGGTCAGTACAAGTCATGTCTGAAATGGACATGAAGGAACACGAGGCCAACACTCTAAAATATGCTAGTATGTACCAAAATCAATGTTGCGTCAGTGTTGAAGTGTCCACACAAGTTCCACCAGAAGTCGCTACCTATGCAACGACTAGTCTTCCAGAACTATTTAGCAGCTCAATTTTATGTACACATCCAGAAGTCGCTACCCTATTTTCATGTACACGTCCACGATAAGTTCTATTTGACAGCTCAATTTTATGTTCTCAAGTCCAGATACTTATCATTCAACATTAAATGCAATACTTCCGTCTCATAAAACATCTTACCATGTACCAGAGATAGACTATCACCTTGACACCTTTACAAGTATAAAAATTTGTATGGATCTATAAATCACATAAACTTGTAAATCCAGCCATTATGCATTCTAGTATATTTTTATTTTTTATTTTATGCATTCTAATATATATATATGTACACATAAATATGTACATATATACCTAAATGCATAAATACAATTTTAGATTAAACATGTAAGAGTCAGTTAGCAAGTGGATTGCACGCCCATTTGGGAGGTGGAAAGAAAGAACTTTGGCAGTTCCATCAACAGTCAATATAGGAAGCAAGGTCAAGCGACGGAGCAAAGGAAGGAGTGATTGGTCACCTAGTCAGAGGTAGAGTGGGGACCAAGTCGAGTAAGTCATACCCAGCCTTAAAAAGCAGTGGAATCCCGAGTTACTACAAAGAATTAGCAGCTTGTGGAAGGGCAATGAACATGGTCAATTTACATCGTGCGAAAGCAAAAGCAGTTTCCAGCTTCATTTCTAGCAACTTGGCCTCGAGGGCCAAAACCACATCATCTAACACGAAAATGAATACAGCAGGACCCACAGGTTATATAGGGATTTACCATTTAATATGCATATATACATCTATAGCTTATCAAGATGAAGCCATATATTACCAATTCGCAAAATTTTCTGAATGACTTAGATATTAGAATATACAAAGGCCCAGAGGGTGACAAGGTAACATCAGCTTCAACAACACAGTCAGCCTCACCTGGTTCTCAGCTCCATATCTCAAATAATCTTTTGCAGGATACTCCAATTGCTCATCAAGAATAAGCAAAAATATTCTGATTAAAGTTTTATGTAAGTTGCCACAAGAAAATAAATTGAATTATTGAATGTTAGGCAACGTATATCAGCCATGCATCATAATATATTATTGGTTGAGATTCAACATGTATCAGCCATGCATCTTAAGATATAATTGAGATTCGAATCAAGGTTACGAATCAATTTGCATAGGACATATATCCTATCCAGTAGCGAATCATGTCATTATCGAGTAGTGAGCACTCAAATATGCTTAAACACATAACTAATGTCATCCTTTGCAACAAAAGATCAAATTGATCAATAAATTCATAAAAAACATGATGAATTGGTTGAGATTCAACGTGTATCAGCCATGCATCTTAAGATATTATTATATTTGAATCAAGGTTACGTATCAATTTGCATAGAACATATATCCTATCCAGTAGCGAATCATGTTATTATCGAGTAGTGAGCACTCAAATATGCTTAAACACATAACTAATGTCATCCTTTGCAACAAAGATCAAATTGATCAATAAATTCATAAAAATCATTATGAATTGGCCAATCCTATTATACCATGAGTTATAGTCTAATCTGGATGAAAAGATACCATGTTCGATTAAAGTATGGAATAGGTTCAAGAAGAGGACGATTTGGCACCAGAATTGCATCTGCAACATGACATGAAGCCAATAACTAAACATAAATACCATTTTTTTTACATTTACATCTTTAATATTACATAAATTTATATTACCAATTCGACGGAGATCTCCAGAACAGCTCATACCCCGCCGTTGTCATGTCGCTTCCAAAAATACATGGTACCTAAATGCACCGCCCTCTAAACAATAACAAAGACCCCATCCCAAAATTTTGGGTCCATGAACTGCTCACCTTTAAACTAAACTATGCTCTATATACCCTCAAATAATCTTTTCTAACACCTATGTACATCATTCTAATTAACAAGTCATATTATCTTATATAATCCCTTCCAAATGTCTACTACTCTTTGCATATTGAGCTTAAAGATGTATGCGACATGAGACCAGACAATGGCACATACATCCAACTATATGGCTTCACAATTTAAACTGTTACTTCAATGCCATTAAAGTTCCTAAAGTAAACCAAACTAACATCAGAATGTACGGAACAGATAACGACTGCAAATATATTTATATCTGTAAGTACCAATCAAACAACAACAATACAATCACTAAATACCAGAGGAAATCATCTAATACAATCATAATATGACAAATTACAGATTGTAGTGGTAATTGCAAGGGTTATTGGCAAGAGGAAAAACAGAGAATATATAAATTTCAGCTGCCAAGAGCACAGAATCAAATAAACGAGAGCAGATAGACTCACTCTTTGAAAACAATGGACTCAAGGATATGTGTGTGGGTTTCATCATCAAATTATAAATATCTAAATTCTAGAACAAGACAGAAACACCAGAAGCACAAGGATAAGGCAAGCACAGAACAATAGTGGTAAACTAGGGTTAAGTCAGGTCAATTTAAACAATTTTAATCTTGTTAATTTCAGTTAAATAATAATTGTATCTTCTTATGGTTGACTATAGCAGGGGGGATTTGCAAAAGTAGAGATTTAGATGTAGATACAAAGAATCAGTCTTTCCGTAAATGGTTGGAACTGGATTCAGGAAAATGTTAAAAAATGTTATGATTGTATGATTAGTCATTGAATCAGTCTTTCCGTAAATGGTATATGGACATCATTTTTCTCCTTCTGAATGCTTTGTGGGTGTCTAATTCTAGGGTTTTCTCGCAGAATAAGAAATGGTTTGGGATAATTCCAATAGAATCTAGAATTTAGTTTGTATGTATTCATCAACACCTAATTTATCATCTCATTGATTTTCAATATTTTCACTCTTCATCAAATTTAGTAGCATGAAAATCTATCTAAACACCAGCCTAGTGACACAAGCTCCTGCCCAGGTTGAAAGAACGAGTAAGGATGAGATATAGATATGGTCCCTTGACATGTATGGTGCAAAGAAAAAACTCGATGAGTATGGACTGCCTTGAGATTTCTAATCTACGAACCAACCGACACTGGACAAATCACAAGGTCAGTTGTCAGTGTATAAGTGCAGAAGCTATCTTACTAGAGGTAACATCAGCCTCAAAAATGATACAATGAGTATGGCCTGCCTTCAGATTCCTAATCTGTGAACCAACCAACTCTGGACAAGTTAAGAAGGTCAGCCGTCACTGTATGAGTGCAGAAACTATCTTGCTAGAGACTTGTCAGCTTCAAACAATGATTTGCCACCAAACTGAATTGGTACCTCTATGAAACCAGACGTGGAAAGGAAGATGTGTACTACACTTTCTACATTTTCCCATTATATAGCATATTCATCGACAACAGAAAAAAATAAACATTTGGATATGCAACAAACAACCGGCATAACCTCAAAATAAATACTAAATGCTTCAATACTTCAAAATGATGGTAGAAGCTTGCATCAAAGCCGATGTGGTTGCATAGTAATTTTCATGGGAATTAAAAGAAAACAGAGAGGACAAAAATAACCAATCTTCTATTCTTCTTTCCCCTTTTCAAAATATTCAAGTGGGGAACCATGGTCAGTTGAGTTTTCAAAGTTCTCCATGTTTCTGCTTTTGTCTATTCCACACCATTTCTGTAAAACTGGGACAATCAATCAGTTAACTACTTTTCTTATATTGGCTATTATCTCCCACTTTTTCAACACAGATTACAGATATCTGGAAGTACACTAGGAAAACCATCAAGTTCTGCTCTGCCAAATCATTTTATGGCAAATGAGTTGGGAGAATGAAGTCCTCGGTTCAAAAAGGATTAAATGTATTACAGTATTACTGTATTACTAACAACAACACTAAACTTTGATATAGGCAGAGATAGAACGTGAAATAGTCCATGGGTCATGGCAATCTCAGTTGCATAGGGCCATAAGCAAACTACTGACATCAGCAACCCTAAGGAGCCGTTTGGTTCAAGTTTTGGAGGCTTGGGAATGGGTTTTAAATTCCTTACTCATGTTTGGTATGTTTAGGACTGGGAATTGAGAGGGAATACGAGGGGCTTCATTTTCCTATTGCTATGGGAAAGTAAAACCCAAGGCCCCCCCTAGGGAAGAGTGTTGCTTTCTTGGGAATGTTGTTTGGCTGTTTTGTTTGGACGGTAATATCCTCCCTTTACTTTCAAAATTCCAACTTCTATCCCAAACATGTGAATTTAAGTAATAGAAGCATTATGAAATTAATGAAAGGATATTTATGGAAAACTAAACAAATTAAGATTCTTATTCATGTCTGAACCAAACATGTGAATGAAAAAATTGAATTTTTCGGGCTACATATTCCCAACGTAACCAAACATGGGTATGGGAATGTTAAATTCCTTTCCCATGGGGAAGGAATGGGAAGTAGAATCCTAGGAGTACAAACATTCATCCAAACGACCCCTAAGGACAACCCAATGAGTCATCACAAAGTTGCTCTCTATCTCCATGCATGTCCTCCAACGAGAAGGAGTTGCACCCTTTCATTCACTAACTTAGGAAGCTTTCCTCCATCCCTTTTTCACGCTAACTTGGTTCATGAGAAAGAAGAAAGAAGAAAGACTTAAAACAAAATATCCCGTAAACCTTAATTAACCTTAATGGTGGAGGCAAAGCTCTGGTTTGGACTTCCCCTTCCCTACTACTGTCTACTGATGTCCAAAATCAACATCGTTTAATACTACAACACTACAACAAACATACAAGCATTAGACTAAATTGGTTTCCCTAATTCATAGCCCCAAATTGCTAAATTGGTTTCCCCAATTCGTAGCTCCCATCTCCAAGACCCAAATTTGCCTAATCTTTTGACAGTAATAGACATTAAAAAACCTAACCCCGCAATTGTTTTTTTCCCCAATATTTCAACAATCACACAGAAGAATAATACCCATAATCCAAAATACTAACTTTAGGAGAAACCCGATCCCAAGAACCGAACTTTCCTACGGATTAGACAAAATCACACAAATTAGCCGAAACCCACAATTTTTTTCCAGAAGAAAACGCGGTTCCGAATAGCACCCACAATCCCAAATGCCCAATTTAAGAGGAACCCCATGCCAATACATATCCCCCTCAGCCCAAGAACCAAACAAACGAAACTTTAGGAGAAATCCCCGTACCTCTTCCGCGGAGGACCGCTCGATCCACGCCGGGCACTGCGACCGGAGGCCTCCGGCGAAGAAACCGAGGTCGAATCGGGGACAGACGGAGGACGCGGCGGTGGCGTGGTGGAGAGAGAGGGAGAGGATGAGGAAGAAGAAGGAGAGAGCGAGAGAGAGAGCCATTAAAAGTTGGAATTTTTATCTTCTGGAGAAGAAGAAATGGAATTTTGGGGCTCTCCCTCTCTCCTCTTTTTTTTGGCCTATATTTTTTGGGGGTGTCCTCTCAAGCACCAAACCGAAAAGGCTGCCTTTTTTAACAAACATGAGAAAGCTGGTGGTTTTCTTATTGTTTATTACGGGTTATAATGTATAATTAGGTGTACTACTTTGGCAAGAATGATGGTTTAGGTTAGGGGTGCAACTTGGGCGGGCTAAACCCGAACCCGATCGGATAAATCCGTTAATGGGTTGGGTTAGGGTTGAAGATATTCGGGTTCGGACTTGGGCTCTGGTTAAAATATTTGAACCCGATCAAAAATCGGGTTGGACTTGGGTTCATGTGTTGGGTAACCCGAAGAACCCGAAATCCGACATACATATAATTTATATATCTATTGTTTCATACTACTTGAATAAAAAGTTTAAACTATAATCTTTTTTCACCCGAACTCTTCAATTCTTTGTCCTAAATCTCATTTCAGTTTTATTTTGTAATGATTGAGACTTGATTGCTATTTGATTATGCATTTAATATTACTCTTGTTTAAAATTATTTCAAATATCATATTAGAGTCCGATAAACCCGACCAAACCCGATCCTCCGGGCTTGGTCTTGGGCTTCATATGTTGAACCCGAAGTCGGGTCGGGCTTGGGCTTGGGCTAGACTTATGATCTATTGGGTTGGGCTCGGGTTGACCTCAAACCCGACCCAACCCGCCCGAGTTGCACCCCTAGTTTAGGTGTACACAATTCTCTTGACATACTCGTTAGTCTCATTAATGTGACATTATATTATTGAATATAAATATCGAATAGGTCGGACGACAGTATATTATTGGATGTCAATTATTACTAGAGCTGTCAAATGGATCGGATCAGACATGGACCGGACCGGGCATGGGCCGAACTTCTTAGGCCCATGTATTTTAGCAGGAGGAGCCAGGTCAGACCTAAGGGTGAAAATCTAAGTCCAATCTGGCACATGACACACGATCCGGTGGATTTTAGGTTGGGTTGGGCCGGGCCACGGGTCGGAGAAGCTTCCCTCCATGATGTCATGTGGACTAATACTTATGTGTGCATTTCTATATAATTATCATCACCAGCTAAGCATACAAATGGAGCCTATTGCTTTCATCTGCATGAAAAAATATGATACAAATGGAGTCTACTGTTTTCATCTGCATGAAAAGGTATGATACAATGGAGCATACAAATAGCGTCCACCACCTATTGAGTCTTTATTCAAACTCGTGTCCTCTTTAAGTTATGGTATAAAATGTGGCAAAATCCCACATACCAATATATTACAGGCCGGATGGGCCGGTCCGGGCCTCGGTTCGGGACGGGCTAGGTGTTAGCTGCTGCTTTGTCCTTAAGCAAAAGTTCAATTTCTTGTACATTTTTTAACATGTATTTTTTTGATCCTCTTTATTTATTTTTGACCGTTGCACCAATTAATTCAGTAACGGTTACTATTCAAATTCCATCCAGGTTCAATGAACCATATTTTTAACATGTGTTTTATGTGGTGTAACGTTCGAATTAAATTGGATAATTAAAACTACGTTTAATTCTTCTCTCCATTGCAAGCCTATATATTGAGCTCCTTTTTCATTCTCCATATACATAGAAAAAAATTCCTTTCCGCATTTCTTCCAAATTCCTTTCCGCATTTCTTCCAAATTCTTCACTCCTTCAAAATTCTGTTCGTTGTTTCGCTTTGGGCAGAACTAAGTCGGTGGTTGCTCTCTCCAAGTCGTGTGCGGCAAAGAGATTCCGGTGGAGCGAAGATTTTATCACTAGGAGCGTTCGGATACCGTCTGCACATAGACCCGAACTATCTCTTAGGGCAGTGCTTTATACGCGACTTCCCCGGAGGCCGGTAACTTATAATTTACTTTATTTTGTTGCAGATTTTAATCCGAAGAATTTGAAGAAAAATCTAACAATCTAAGAGATAATCCGTTAATCCTTGCTGTACAAATTTCGTATATATATATATTTTTTGTTCATCCTTGCCGTCCGATTTGCTGTGAGCATTTTAGCTTTAACAAGTTGTAGCTAAAGATTAACACTTATTTATCGTTAACAATTTGCTATAGGCTAAAGCAAGTCTTTGCTGCGAGCTAAAGTATTATATGCTGTGAGCTAGAGTATTAATAATAATAATAATTGGGTAAATTGTAAAAAATTCCTCGTTAGATTTTCGCTTTTTGCACTAAAAGACCCCATGCTCTTAACAATCCAAAAAGTATGAAATATGCCCATTTAGCCTCCAAATGACAATTTTATCCCTCCCCTCCCCCCTCCTTCCTCGGCTATTGGGGCTGCGATCGCCGGCGATGAGGAGGAAGGGGGGCGCTCACCGGCGAGGAGGAGCAGGGGGGCTCGGGGGGGTGGGGGATCGCCGACGAAGGAGGAGGAGGGGGTGGGGGGTCGGGCAGGGGGGTAGGGGGTAGGGGGCGCTCGCCGGCGAGGAGGAGCAGGGGGGTCGGGGGGGCTGGGGGATCGCCGGCGAGGGAGGAGGGGGGTCGGGCAGGGGGGTCGGGGGGGCGCTCGCCGGCGAGGAGGAGAGGGGGGAATGGGGGATCGCCGACGAGGGAGGAGGAGGGGGGTGGGGGGTCGGGAAGGGGGGGTCGGGCAGGGGGGGGTCAGGGGAGCGCTCGCCGGCGAGGGGGGGCAGGGGGGTCGGGGGGGGGGGCTCGGGGATCGCCGGCGAGGGAGGAGGGGGTGGGGGGTCGGGCAGGAGGGGTCGGGGGTGGCGGTCGCCGGCGAGGAGGAGCAGGGGGGTCGGGGGGGGGGGTCGCCGGCGCCGCCGCAGCCCGGGGGGGGGGGGGGGGGGGTTAGCGGGGGGCAGGGGCATTTTAGGTATAAAAAATACTGGAGGGGCCTAATCGAGCGAATTTGTAATCTAAAGAGGGGCAAACTGTCAAAAAATTCTAAATGGTCTTTCTACGCAAAAGGAGTATATTTAACGAGGGAGTTTTTGTCATTTATCCATAATAATTTAACATTCTCTTTGTACTGACTCTACAAATTTCTAATATATACGGTTAACTTTTTTTCTTCTATTGTTAACACTTATTTACTGTTATCATTCAAGTGTTTACCAAATTTGCAAACAAAATTATTTTTCTATTCTGTTAACAAGATTTGTCTACATTTTGCAATAAGTGGATTAATATTTTGTTAGCAATAAATTATTTATTTATCTAGGTAAATTTGTTGTTACCATCTAAGCAATAAAAAAAACTCATTTGTTGTTAGCAATAAAACTTTACTGGTCTACAGAAACTTATTTTCTGTTAGCAAATGTAAAAAGATTTTGATCCAATACACCAAAATACGATTGGAAACTTTAAATGTGAACAGAATATAAAATTGGAATTTGCTTAATATAGTTTACATCATATAAAATTTTTCTACTTGTTAACACTTAGACAATTGTCTTAGTTTAAATATTTGCTTATATTAATATTTATTTACCAATTATATCTCTTAATAAATATTCGTTTATTAAGAATTGCCTACTGAATTTCCTACTGCAAACATTCTGTTAACTCTCTTAATAATTTTTTTTAATAAATATTCATTAATGCATTATGGGTGAATGCTTTATATTCTCTATATTCATTGAATGCTTTAATTTCATTAGATCAGTGGATTTTGTTAGGCAAACTTTGTTATCACCATTAGACCAGTGAATGCTTTATATTCATTATATAGTGCTCTCCTTAACAAGTTGTTAAGCAAACTTGTTTTAAAAAAGTTGTCAACTTGATTTTCCATATATTATTACCACATATTTAGTAATACTTTGCTAAAAAATTGTTTAATATATGTCAAAAGATTTGTCACACTAGCAACAATTGTCATTATTGGCTAAATTGACACATTAGACAAACATTATTGTGTTACTACATTTTGTCAATACTAGCTTTTTTCCTACTCAATATTTCAATTTAGGCTAAAATAAATAGGTTATTGATTTAGTAAATTCCTTTAATTTTAAAGTTCTAAAGTAGAGATTTGTTTGGGTACAAGCCGAAAGGGTCCTTCTGTCAACAAGACGAAAAATCGTCTAAGCGATCGGTACTTAAGTGTTCCTAGTGAACCTCCGCTTGCTGGGATCCGGCCCCTACAGCTAACCCAATCTTATCAAAACTTGAAAAACCAAAATTTTAAAGGTAAATTACAAAAATAATTTAAACCGTTAATTTTTAGCGTAAAACATTTTTTTTGAGTAAACCTGTTAGAGATCCATGGCAAACCCAAGCCTAATCACCAAGGAGACCTCCTTCAAAGGGAAAGGCTCTAACAAGCCAGAGGCTAACATGATTCTGAATGGACTTTCTAGCTCCTTCAGGTCTATAAGCTATCAACCTATAATAAATATTTCTTACCATTCTGATGATTGGTGGTTGGATTCTGAGCAAATGTTCATGTTTCTTTTGATCGCTCTAGTCTTTCAAACTATCAGGAATTGGGTAGAGGAGGTGTGACCCTAGGAGATGGCTCAACAGCACAGATTGTACGAATAGGAAGAATAAATCTGAAGATGACATCAGGAAAAATTCTACCTCTCCATGATATGCTTCATGTGCCATCGGTTAGGAGGAACCTAGTTAGTGGATCTCTACTCGTAGCCTCCGGATAAAAGATTGTGATGGAGGCTAATAAAGTAGTTTTTTCTAAGAATGACTTATTTATAGAAAAATAATTTGTAAAGGATGCTCTTTTTATTTTAAGTACTATGAATAAAGTTTCAAATCCTTCTCTGATTGTTGCTAATGTTGAATCCTCAAGGTAGACTAGGTCATGTAAATTTAGGATCTATTAAAAGAATGATGAACTTAGATCTTATTCCTAAGACTCCTATTGATGATGAACACAAATGTGAAATTTGTGTTCAAGCCAAACACACTAGACTACCTTTCAAATCTGTCCATAGAAATTTTGAACTCCTAGAACTTATCCATAGTGATGTTTGTGACTCCAATAGGGTCTTAACCCGAGGTGGTAGAAAATACTTTGTCATTTTTATAGATAATCTTTCAAAGTACTGTTACACCTACCTTCTTAAGACAAAAGATGAAGTTCTAGACAGATTTAAGGTTTATAAGTCTGAAGCTGAGAACCAGTTAGATAGAAAGATTAAGATCCTTAGATCAGATCGTGGTGGAGAGTACACCTCAAATGATATGACTAACTTCTTGAAGAACATGGAATTATTCATGAGGTAACTGCTCCTTATTCACCACAGTCCAACGGAGTTGCTGAAAGAAAAAAATCGCACTCTGTTAGACATGGTCAATGCCATACTTCTCAGCTCAGGTGCTCCTGATAATCTTTGGAGAGAAGCCTTATTGTCAGCCTGTTATATTCTTAATAGGATACCCAGTAAGACTAATGATAAGACACCATATGAGTTATGAAAAGGTTGAACCCCTAGGATTAATTACCTCAAAGTTTGGGAATGTTTAGCTAAAGTAGGAATTCCTGAACCCAAAAAGAGGAAGATAGGACCTAAGACTGTAGATGCTATGTTCACAGGATATGCCTTAGATAGCAATGCCAATAGATTTCTTGTAACTCATTCTGAAGTAAATAAAATCTCTAATAACACAATTATAGAAGCTAGAGATACAGTTTACTTTGAGAATATCTTTCCCTTCAAGGATAGAACCCTTTCATCTTCCTCTAGTCCTTCTTTTACTCCATCTACTAGTTCTCATGATCAAATACATAGTTCTCAACCTAAACAAGTCATAGAACCTAGAAAGAGTAAAAGAGAAAGGATTGAAAAGATTTTAGGAGAAGGATTCTTCACATTTTTGATAGAGGGTGATCCCTCAACTTATGAAGAAGTCATATCCTCTCCTGATGTCCCTTTCTGGAAAGAAGCTATTAACAATGAGTACAACTCCATCATGGAGAACAATACTTGGTTTTTAGCAGACCTTCCTTTAGGCAGCAAACCCATAGGTTGTAAGTGGATATTTAAAAAGAAACTTAGAGCCGATGGTACCATAGAGAAATATAAGGCTAGATTAGTAGCCAAAGGTTTTACCCAGAAAAAGGGATTAGATTACTTTGATACCTATTCTCCTATTGCTAGGATTTCTTCTATTAGAACCCTCCTAGCCTTAGCTTCCATTCATGACTTGCTGATCCATCAAATGGATGTAAAGACAGCATTTCTAAATAGAGATTTAGAGAAAGAAATATATATGGAGCAACCTGAAGGTTTCATTGCCAAAGGTCAAAAAAAGAAGGTTTGCAGATTAGTAAAATCACTTTATGGCCTAAAGCAAGCTCCCAAGCAATGGCACAATAAATTTGACAAAGTCATTTTAGAATTTGGGTTTGTACCAAATAAATATGACAAATATTTGTATTCTAAAAATACAAATAAAAGTTGTGTTATCTTATGCTTGTATGTTGATGATATCCTTATTTTAGGATCATCACTGGAATTGATAAATAATATTAAGAATTATTTATCTAACCAGTTTGATATGAAAGACCTAGGTGAAGCAAACCTGATCCTAGGAATGCAAGTGTCCAAATGCAAAGAGGGTTATACTATATCCTTAGTACATTCTATTGAAAAAATGTCAAGAAAGTTTGAGTACTTTGACAAAAAAACTGCCCTTATACCTTATGACAGTAATGTTGTTCTCAAGAAGAATGAAGGACCACCTATAGAACAACATACATATTCACAGATGATTGGGTCCCTTATGTACATAACCAATAGGACCAGACCTGATATTATATTTGTTATTGGAAGACTTAGTAGATACACTAGTAACCCAAACCTATCACACTGGACTGCAGTAGACAAAGTATTTAGATATCGTATGGGTACTCTAGATTATAAACTTTATTATACTAGACACCCTGATATCGTAGAAGGTTACTCAGATGCAAATTGAGTAACTGATTCACATGATGTGAAATCCACAACTGGATATATTTTTACCCTAACAGGAGCTGTGATCTCCTGGGGATCATGTAAACAAACTATCATAGCCAGAAGTACAATAGTTTTTGAAATGATAGCTTTGGACACTACCTGTACAGAAGCCGAATGACTTAAAAATCTTATTATGCATATATATGTTTCTGTTCATCCTGTTCTTGCAATTTCTATAAACTGTAATAATAAATCTGTTATAGAACTACTAAAGCATGATTCTGTGAATGCTAAGATGAACAGGCACCTGCAGCTGCGCTTCAAGTCAATAAAGAGCCTATTGAGCAGATATGTGGTTCTTGACTATATAAAGTCAGAAAAGAACCTTGCAGACCACTTGACGAAGGATCTGTCTAGGACATTGATCCTAGAATCATCGAGGGGGATGGGGTTAAGCCCATAGTATAGTCACCAGCAGTGCCAACCCAACCGAGTCTGACTGGAGATCCCAAGAAGCCGGTTCAATGGGTAGGAACAAGCTGTACTAGGTGACTATTATGGAATACTGACTCTGAGATTAAATTCTCTTTAAAATAAAAGCCCATGAGGCTGTACATGTGTACATTAATACCCCATCCCTATGGTGACAGTATTCCTTTTGTGATATGGATAGGGTGAGTTTAAACTCTTAATAAGTCCAAGTATGATATGCAGGGTTGATTCCTATCACCAACCCTTGAGGACTTAATAATAAAATTTACATAACTAGGGTAATATTTGTTGGAAACCAATCTCGAGTTTGAGTGTCTACCATAGTCTTGGTAAATGATTGTCCTTACCTTTGTCTGTTCATCTCATGTCTAAACTATGGGCTCTGGTCGAGGAAAGGTTGGTTTAAGGCTTAAGGGTTGCTAGTTAAAGCAAGCTTCAAGCAAATGATTTGAGACTCGTAACATTTGGTTTCTTGAGAATAGATAGTCTTCTGGGTTGTCATTTTGACTAAGGGTAAAAATCCTACTCATTCTTAAATTCAGATGGCTAGAAGGTCCCAATAGCAGTTTGGGGGTCGAGAGGAGAACGAGTAACTCAATCACATGGCTGGCCGATGGTAGCTACACTTGTGTATACAACTATCACAGCCATGGAGAATACTCTGTATCTATCTATCAATTACGAGCTTTCGTCTTTCCAAATCAGTGAAAGACAAAAACAATAAAGAGTTCAAGAAAGATGTCTCTGGATACAATTACGTGATTCAAAGACGAATGTATAATTCAAGAGAAATTGTCAATACAGTCGCGGATGAGATCCTAGAGACATCTACATCTCAATCCACGTAGGTTAAATAGAGGGAGAGCGAACCGAGTGCACTATGGTTGATCAGACCATATTACATCGATTCTGATTAGATAATATGTTAGTAGGCGTCCCTACTAAACATATGTCTTGAATCTAGCTCGATAAAAGAGTAAGCTTGCAAAACTAGGCTGTAATAGCAGCATTGGTCAAGATAGTCAAAATACAAGTATGCGAGATTTTTGAAAGGAGTCACAAGTAGTTCGAGTTTTGTGAGAATCAAATCTTACCTGTGTTCTTGCTTATACTGTCTTCTTACTATTTTCTTGTCCATAAGGCCTTGGTCGACTAGTGGATTATGGACCTCTAAATTTATATTCTAAGTAAACCTATTAGTGTCAGTCAATTTCCTCGTTAATAGATCACAAGGACTATGAAATGCTAGGTTGGGAGACACGCTACCCAACCTACAGAACTTTCACTAGTATTGGGTTTGGATCTTAGGGGACATACATGGCATTTTTCTATCCTCTATAGTATCCTAAACTTGTAATCATGTCTGAAGTTATTTCACCGAGGATTATGCCTCGCCCGTATACTCTGGCTGTGGTAAACCCTTGGTTTCAAAACTCAAATATGATACAAAATCGAACATTTTTTAACTCTATCCAATATTGACTCGAGGGTAACTACGGTCAAAAGAGGACCACTAGCCATAGTTTTAGCAATATTCTATAACCTATATTTTCTTAAACTAATTTTCAACTCTAGGGGTCGTGCCTCGCCAGTGCGCTACTGGCTGTAGTGAATCCATAGTCTCCATAATTCAAATAAATGACGACAGTGCGCTGCAGTCCTGCCATTATGAGTTAACTAACATTCCTTTTAACTATATCTGTAAAATTCATGAGCTTCTAGAGATTCAAACAAGTTGGCTATGAAATAAAGCGTAAGTATTTGTCCTATCAGTCACAACCCTTGAAATAAAAAATTGAACAGGGAGAAAATAACTGAGGATAAAGAAATACAAACATCCTAATACATATTCCATGTGTATTCAAACCCTTGAGGAAAAACTTTGAATTGAAACTAACTCGAGGTTCGTATATGGATAACATAATCAGAAATTATATAACAATTCTTAGGGCAAAATAGGAACTAAATAGGCAATTCGGACTAAGATATGAGGATGATATCTAAAAAGGCAAAGAGAAAGAATTAAACAATTTATCAAGGTTAGATCATTAACTCTATGAAGTCCTGTCTCACCAAGCGAATAATCTATCCACATTGGATCATATCATCATATCAAGAGGTAATAGTGTACCTATAGGGATCTGACAAACTATCAAAATTAATAACTCCTCCTCTAAATTGCATGGCCTCGACTACCCATGGGTAAATTTGTATAAGGTACTCCTAGTCCTAGTCATTCTCTTAAATTAAATTAACCCTAACTTGTGAATGAGCATTTCCTAGTCACAGGCTCGCAATAGTACGACTAACTTAAGTACTATCATGAGTTCGCATGATTTGCAAAAACAGACCTGCATGGGCCACCACAAAAACTTGTCACGACCCGTACCCGCTTTTCGAGATACGAATGCGTGTCCAAGCCAGCCTACGCCGCAGTGTTGGCGGTAGAACGTTGTATAGCCACGATGCTCAAAATTACAAATAATGCTCATTCACAAAAACTAATTTAATTCACAATATTCACAAGTTTTATATTTACAAAAAATATAACTCTTATAAATATTAAAATGGTTACAACACATCTATCTAGCTAATCTCTAGGTTTTCGTCTGCAAGTACACTCGTAACTTCCCATGCTAAGTGAATCCACAGCTAACCTGAAAAATATTGGTTTCCAGTCAGGAATGGAACGAGTATAATTCACTGAATGTAGTTTCATAATTGAAAATGACTATACAACAGAGGTTAGTCTTTAAATATATGATTTGAAAAATAACACAGAAAGACAAAATAAAACTAAACAAAGGAAAACATTAAATAAATAAAAAGACAATACTCACCGACTGACTGAAGTACCTTTGATATGTGATCGGTTTCGGGACAATTACACGACACGGTCTACGCTATCTACACTGTATAATATACACGGTCTACACTGTATAAAGCAATAATAAACACTATCTACAATATATAAAGCAAATAATAAAATATTGTCTATACTGTATAAAGCAATAATAAATCACGGTCTATACGGTATAATGCAATAATAAATTACGGTATACACTGTATAAGGTCAGATCACACATCCTTGGTACTTTACCTCCCCGATACGACAAAATATAACAATATAAAAGACGAAAATCACATATCTAGTGACTAACAATGATGTATAGTAAAGTTCGTATCGAAAACAAACAATAAACTGTACTCGCCTATGGTCCTTGGCTGGTGAAACCGATAATCCAAACCACTCAGAGTGTCACAATAGTCAAAACTCGTACAACAGTCTTCGGATGCTGAAATAGACATTACCATTATTCTTAGAATAGTCAAATTAGCTAGAATTGCCTGTCCTTAAGTCCAATTCTAGACACAGGGGCAAAACGATAATTTTGGGTCAAAATGGTGTCTGTCGTTGGACCCGCTTTGCACCGAAAAGTGTGTCAGAGTCAATGGTCTCTAAAGTCGTCAAACAATATATTTACGGATTCGTTTTGATGATACGAACCCAACCGTATGTCCAAAGTTGGATTCCGGCGGGTCGTGCACAAAATCGTCCGTTGAGTCGGATCGTGAGGCCCACAAAACGACGATCCGGTCAATTGTCTCAGAATCAGACCAAACTTGGCATACATGACCAGAAAAATGATATGGTACTGTTGGCGCAAGTTTCGTCTCGATCTAACGAACATGCACAAAGTAATTGAGAAATTTGCACAGAGACTGATACGGTAAATTTTGACGGATATGCATCAAATTCGTCGCGCACACGCAACCAATTTGAATTCCGTCAAAGCCCACATGTCCACGAAGTCGATATGCACCTTTCGCTGCTTTTGGTTCGCGTCCACGTCTTCCGGATTGGCGGGACGCGTGTCGTATCGAAGAGTTTTCTAGATTTTCTATTATTTTGAAAACGGGGGTTTTGGTCAATTTGAGACACCGATTTCTCGGCGCTCAGTCGATCAAATCGACCCCTACAAATTGCATTGCAAAGCCCTATTGGTTTTCTATGACTGTTTTTAATTAATTGTGGAAAATTCCTAATGTCCTAATCATAATATGTCCTCCCAAACAGCATAAAAACTGTTAATAACAGGGGTGTGCACACTGTTTCCCATCGATTTCTTGACTCAATTTCCCTAGGTTTTAGGTCATCTAATTTTAATCGATTTAAAGGGTCTTGTGGTCGTATATATAGGGTTTACGATGGACCAATTTATTCGAAATTTGATCACAAGATGAAAAAGAAAAGGGATGATGAACAGGGTACCTCATTAGTCGGGCCTGCCGATTTGCTATCGGGATAGTGGCAACTGTGTCGCATCCGGCGGATCTCTGGCGGCCGGAGTTGCCAGGAATGGGTCGCCTGGGACAGGGGCTCTTCGGGAGTAGCCTGGTGATCAAGGGTTCGGGTTTGTGAGAGGAGTGGCTGTGAGTTTCTGAGAATCGACTCTGGGAAGAACGGGTTGATGCGTATATATACATAGGTTTTCTGTTGAGATTTAGATTCGATTTTTCAACCGGTTTTAGATTGGATTTGGAATGATTTGAGGGAGAATAGGATAAGGATTTTCTAAGAGAAAATTTGGATTTATTTGATCAAGGATTCACCTATATCCATATACGATGGGTATCGAACTCTTTTACAGAAGCTCGGTTTGGTTTCAGTCGTGGGAAGGAAGAAAGGGAACAGTGCTTCTTGCACTGTTCCACGCCTGTGTTTTTTTTTTCTTTTTTTTCCTTTTCTTATTTACTATTTACTATTTCTTTATTAACAAACATACATTGAATATATATATATATATATATATATATATATATATATATATATATATATATATATATATATATATATATATATATATATATATATGAGCAATATATATATATACAATATATATATATATATATATATATATATATATATATATATATATATATATATATATATATATATATATATATATATATATATATATATATATATATATATATTTATATATATATATATGAGCAATATATATATATATGAGCAATATATATATATATATATATATATATATATATATATATATATATATATATATATATATATATATGAGCAATATATATATATATATATGAGCAATATATATATATATATATATATATATATATATATATATATATATATATATATATATATATATATATATATTTTATATATATATTATATATATATATATATATATATATATATATATATGAAAAAAAATATATATATATATATACTGTTTCTCGATCTTCCGCTGAAGCTGAATACCGATCTCTTGCTGCGCTTGTTTGTGAGTTGAAATGGTTGAAGGAGTTATTGGTGTGTTTAGGCGTAC
This sequence comes from Iris pallida, assembly GCA_029216955.1. NCBI lineage: Eukaryota > Viridiplantae > Streptophyta > Magnoliopsida > Asparagales > Iridaceae > Iris > Iris pallida. The sequence continues at coordinate 5,780,613 of JANAVB010016192.1, read as the reverse complement.
GCCAGGAGTCTGCTATGTTGGTGTATTGTGACAGTCAGTCAGTCCTGCACCTGGCTCAGAACCCGGTATTTCATGAGCGCAGTAAGCATATTGAGGTAGATTTGCATTTTGTTCGCGATGCTATTAGAGATGGCACCGTAATAGCCTCGCATGTTCCTACTTCTTCTCAACTGGCTGACATCTTTCCCAAGCCCCTTGGAAAGCATGTGTTTTATTCAAGGGGCTTGGTAAAGATGTCAGCCAGTTGAGAAGAAGTAGGAACATGCGAGGCTATTACGGTGCCATCTCTAATAGCATCGCGAACAAAATGCAAATTCACCTCAATATGCTTACTGCGCTCATGAAATACCGTGTTCTGAGCCAGGTGCAGGGATGACTGACTTTCATAATACATCGACATAGCAGACTCCTGGCGAACGCCCAAACACACCAATAACTCCTTCAACCATTTCAACTCACAAACAAGCGCAGCAAGAGATCGGTATTCAGCTTCAGCGAAAGATCGGGAAACAGTCGGTTGCTTCTTGGTCTTCCAAGAAATAGGAGACCCCCCCAGAAACACCATCCAGCCTGTAATAGAGCGACGAGTCAAGGGACAACTGGCCCAGTCGGAATCACACCAACCAGAAAGACGGAGATCACAATCAGCTTTCAAAAGAATACCCTGTCCCGGTGCATGTTTGAGATATCTGACAACTCTCAAAGCAGCATGCCAATGATCTTATCTAGGCTCCTGTAAGAATTGAGACAAGATATGCACAGTATAGGCTAAGTCAGGGGAGTAAATGATAGATAAATTAACCTCCCAACTAGCCTCCAATAAGTCTCTATTTCCGCCATCTTTGGACTAGTCGATTCTGCCAGCTTGTGATTGGGCTCCATGGGAAAACCAGCAGGTCGAGACCCCATCAAGCCGCATTCAATGATGTCCAAAGCATACTTCCTTTGACACAATGAAATTCCTTCTGCACTCTGAGCCACCTCTATGCCAAAAAAGTACTTCAACACACCACGGTCCTTCATGTAAAAGCAAGAACTAAGGTACTTTTTGAAAGCATTTAAAGCACCTGAGTCATTACCAGACACAATCATATCATCCACATAGATCAAAACATGCAACTCTACCTTCCCTTTAAAAAGAGAGAAAAGAAAATAATCATAATGAGATTGAATAAATCCATAGGATATCAGAGAAGCAGCAAGCTTAGCAAACCAACAACATGGTACTTGTTTCAATCCATATAGAGACTTACGCAGGCGACACACTTTGTTGGGTTCACTATGCGAAAAACTTGGCGACAACTTCATATACACTTCTTCTGTCAGATATCCATAAAGAAAAGCATTGTGCACATCCATCTGGTGCAACGTCCAGCCTCTCACAGCTGCAACAGCCAAGAACGCCCTAACTGTAGGCATCTTAGCTACCGGGGCAAATGTCTCTGAATAGTCGATCCCCTCAACCTGATGATTATCGAACACAACCAGCCGTGCCTTTAAGTGCTCAACACTGTCGTCGGAGTTGTACTTTATTTTGTACAACCATCTACTTCCCAATGCTTCCTTTCCAGGAGGAAAATCGACAAGACTCCATGTCCCATTATCTTCTAGAGCCTGTATTTCAGTTTGCATAGCCGCACGCCAGCCTGAATCTCGCGAGGCCTGGCGATATGAAGTAGGCTCAACGCCTGCAGTGATAGCTGCAAGAAAATCTCTGTGTCCAGCAGTAAATATGTCATAACTCAGAAATTGTGTTAGAGGATACGAAGTACCTGAGGAAGTGACGGGAACAGATGAACTGTGGTGAAGGGGGGGACTTTTACTTCGAACAGCATTCGTCACAAAATCCTGTAATCGTACTGGCTGTGATTTCTTTCTCATTCCTCTTCCCAATACTACCTCGTCGGACACCTCTGGCAATACTGTATCCCATGTATCATCAGTAGTATCCGCATCACCCCCAGCAGACTCTCCTGTCAATAATTCTGCAGCTATATGTGCATCATCGCCACTCAGTGTCGAGCCGCCAGCAACCACTCCGGCCTCAGCAACCATGGCCGGCACCATCCCAACAGCCTCTATATCGTCTTCCGGCACCTCAACAGATGTATGACGTGTCACAGAAGACATCTCGCTAGCAGAGCCACACCCAAAAAATTCTTTTTCATAAAAAGTAACATCAGGGGACACAAAAAATTTACCAGTCTCCAAATCATACAGTTTCCATCCCTTTTTATCAAGTGGATATCCAACAAAGATACATTTTCTACTCCTGCTAGCAAATTTATCATGTCGGGATTTCAAATCATATGCATAGTACAGACAACCAAAAATACGTAGATGATCATACGAAGGAGCTGAACCATATAAAACTTCATAAGGAGACTTAAAATGCAAGATACTAGAAGGTGTTCTATTTATCAAATAACATGCACCCAGAACACATTTCCCCCAAAAATCCACAGAAAGAGAACCCTGAAATCTCAATACCCTGGCTACATTTAACATATGTCGATATTTTCGTTCCACCCTTCCATTCTGTTGAGGTGTCCCAACACAGGATGTTTGGAACAATATACCTTGAGATGAAAAATAATATCGTAGACAATAAATTCAGTGCCATTGTCACTCCGCATATAACGGATATCAGCCCCAAACTGACGCTTCACCATAGCAATAAATTTAAGAAACATAGAATAAACAGCACACTTATCCTTCAATAAAATAACCCAAACAGCTCTAAAAAAATCATCCACCAAAGTCAAAAAATATCGTGCCCCATTAGAAGATGGAACACGATATGGTCCCCACAGATCATAGTGTATAAGTTCAAAGCATCTCAAAGCACGACTACTACTATCAGGAAATGCATCACGAGTCCGTTTAGCTTGATGACAAATATCACAAGCCTTATGAGAAAAAATACTACTACCAGAGAGAAAAGGTAAAGTCTGCATTACTTTATCTGAAGGATGCTCCAGTCTACTATGCCAAACCTCAGAATCACTCTCTTTGCATGCCAGGATCACTGAAGCCAAAGAATCTGGAACCTCCCCCAAGAAGTAAAGTCCACCCTTTTGTTCACCTGCTCCAATCACCAGATGTACAGATTGTCACGACCCGTACCCGATTTTTGGATGCGAGCTCGTGAGCAAGCCAGCTACGTATCGAATGGACTCCAGTCCGACTTGAATACGTAAACGCTGTCAAGGCTATGGTATACTGCCAAATTATGGCAAACAAATCTATATCTCAATCCATAATAAGAATATGAAACATGAATAAACACTATGGGTCGTGGTCTGCAGCCCACTAGCATAAATATCCGATAAGACTCTAAAGGAAATAACAAGAGTCTAAAACTGAATCCAGGAACAGGATAACTCATGATAAGGTATAAAAGCACGAGCAGATAATAAACACGATAACGATACCTGAATCTCGCAAGAACCACAAATCCTCTGCCATCCAGAACTACTAGCTAACTCCATGCAACCGCTAAACCTGAGAAGATCATCAGGTCCTCAGAGAACATAGCAAGATACATAATATACATGCCTATCTAATAGTTTTATCATGCACAAAAAATAAACAAGAAAGAACAAGGACAAGATAAATGACTACGAACACGAACACGAATACGAACACGAATACGAACACTAATACGAACACGAATACGAACACACGAACACTAGAACAACTACGTATAAATGAACTGCCGGATGAACGAAACATGAGATCAATGGAAGAACCAAACCCTCGTCCCGAGTGTGGACTTTCTGGTTTGAACTAAGCACTAACCCTCGTCCCGAGTGTGGACTCTCTGGTTAGCTCACGGCAAGACACCCTCGTCCCGAGTATGGACTCTCTGGTACAAGTACTATATCCTCGTCCCGAGTGTGGACTCTCTGATGTAAACACCCTCGTCCCGAGTGTGGACTCTCTGGTGCAAGTCAAGTCAACACCCTCGTCCCGTGTGTGGACTCTCTGGTACAAATAATCGACATCCTCATCCCGAGTGTGGACTCACGGATGTAAACAGATCAAGGAAAACACCCTCGTCCCGAGTGTGGACTCTCTGGTGCCAAGGAAACAATATCAAGGATTTAGCATTTCAATTACACGTACTCGTTTTATGACACGACTCAAGCAAGGTACTGACAAGAAACTCCAAGTGTGAACCACAAGACCAAACATGAACACAGCTATATACAATAAAAACAACTCAAAAGAATATAATACGAAAAGTACATGTCCATAAACAATCAAAAACTGAAAACTAAAATAAAATGCATGTAAATAAAACTGTAGAGGGAGGCAAGGTATACTTGCCTGGAGGTTGCACGCAGATCCCGCAAATATAATCAACTTGTGAGCCATAAAGTCCAATTCACCATAACTGTCTCCGAAAGCTGAAATAGACATTATCAACAGTCTCAGAATAGTTAAATTAGCTAGGATTTCCTGTCCTTAAGTCTAATTCTGAACACAGGGGCAAAACGGTAATTTCGGACAAAGACGATGTCCGCCGTTGGACCCGCTTTGTACCGAAAATTGTGCCAGAGTCAATGGTCTCTAAAGTCGTCAAACTACATGTCTACGGATCCGAATTTTTGATACGAACCCAACCGTATGTCCAAAGTTGGATTCCGGCGGATCGTGCACAAAATCATCCGTTGAGTCGGACCGTGGGGCCCGCAAAATAGCGATTTTATCAACTGTCTCAGAATCGGACCAAACTTGGCATACATGACCAAAAAAATGATACGGTCCTGTTGGCGCAAGTTTCGTCTCGATCTGATGAACGTGCACAAAGTAATTAGGAAATTTGCACAGAGGCCGATACGGTGAATTTTGACGGATACGGATCAAATTCGTCGCGCACACGCGACCAATTTGAATTCCGTCAAAGCCCACACGACCATGAAGTCGATACGCAGCTTTCAATGCTTTCGGTTCGCGACCACGTCGCCCGGATTGGCGGAACGCACGTTGTATCGAAGGTTTTCGGGGTTTCGAAAACAGGTTTTTCATGAACTTTACAATCAAAATTCTTTTCTTATAACAAATGATAGATTAAACTACCAGAATGGTTTTAAAGCCCTACTTATGGTCCATAATTTCTATTCAGCAAGTTCCCGAAGACTACTGCTAGATTAATCAGGATTTATCTCCGAACTTGGGGGTTTGGGCTGCATCGATCCCCTGTTTATGAACAGGTTTTAACCGAACTTTGGTTCGATTTCTTGGACAGATCGAGTGACTACATCAAAACTTAATTACTGGGGTGTGATCTCGGTTATATTGGCTTTCTAAAACATTTTACAGATTGTAAAACGAGTAAACGTAGGTGGAGAATTCGTACCGCGAAGTTGCAATGCCGCTGTTGTACCATTCTGCGCATGTGCGCGCGGCCCGCGCGCGCGTGGCTCTCTGGCCGCCGTTCGGCCATGCGCGGCGGTGGCGCCGGCGATGGGTGGCCTCCCAGGGGTCGGGGAGGGGCGCCGTGGGTTTGGGTAGAGTTAGGGTTTGGAGTTTCTTCTCTGTTGCTCTCTCTCGGCCTCTTCCTATGTGTACGCATATATACATAACTGTGAACCGAACAAAAGGCTCGGGCTGGCTCAGGGTTGCTGCAGCTGTTTATGGGCCGGGCCTGGGCTGGGCTCGGCCCTGGTGGGCCTGGGCTGGGATTTTTAGTTTTTCTTATTCTTTTTCTATTTTCATTCTTTATTTATATTCTAATACATATATATTTATATATATATACACCTCAATACGTATGTATATGTATACATACATATATACGCGCATATACATATATATATAATACATATATAAATACACATATACACACACACACATATATATATATATATATATAAAAAAAAAATATATATATATATATATATATATATATATATATATATATATATATATATATATATATATATATATATATATATATATTATATATTATATATTTATATATTATATATTTATATATTATATATATATATATATATATAATATATATATTAATATATATATATATATATATATATATATATATATATATATATATATATATATATATATATATATATATATATACACCACACACACATATATTTATTCATATATCTATTTATATATAACATGATACTTCCAAATTTTAAATAAACTATAAAATATTTTTAATAAAATGCTATAACATTTCGAGAATATTTATATCAAAATATTGTCATTATATATACGTATATATACACATCCATATCTACACACCTCGTATATACATATCATTAAATACTCAGTTAGCCAAAAATATTAATAATATATATATTCATAGTATAATGTCTTATTTACAGGAATATATATACACACATATATACATACCATTATATAATAAATATAAATCGTTATCAACAAAATAATGTTAATGATAATAATAATCCTAATAACAATTAAAATAGTCCAATAATCGTTTGATGGATACAACAAGCACACTACACATCTGGCTCCCGAAGATCCTACAAATTTTGTAAACCCTATTTAACAATAATAATACCCAAAATCTACCTATAACAAATATTTAGAAAATAATTGCCAATTCCTAAAAATATATATACAAAATATTTGCATTTACCAAATATGTCTACAAGGTCGTATTTGGTCCCACTACATGCCTACCTGAGCTTGGATTTGACTTGGGCTTATTCTGGACAGGTTCAGTACAACCGGGTTCCCGAAACTCAATAATATAATTAAATATTAAATAAAAACTTCGGTACGGGTTAAGTCACAATTTGGCTTGGTTTTCCTAGTAAGGACTCACTTATGGCTGGGTCTCCCTTGGCACGGCTAATACACTAGTCAAGGCACGCCGCTGCACTACCCGGGCCATGATTCCTAGTCGTCTGGTACTTCAAAACTCAACTATGGCTAAAATTATCTACCGTAAATATTAACTAAATAAACATTTATGAAATTCTAAAATCACTATTCAAATCAAATAAATAATAAAAATAATTTAAAAAAAATTCTCCGGGAAGGGAAGCTACACAGATGGTGAAGCAAGCTCTGTACGAGCGATGTCATCGACGCAGAATGATGAGTATGACCCCGATAACTCTCTTCCTCCCAAAGCTTTATATACGAGCGATGGAGCATTCCCTCGGTGCCCTACTAGCACAAAACAATGACGCGAGGCATGAACAAGCTATCTATTACCTCAGCCGAATGATGATTAGGCCTGAGCATAGATACACCGTCGTGGAGAAGAAATGTCTTGCTCTGGTGTTCGCTATCCAGAAGACGCGACACTATGTTACAGGACAAGCCATCCATGTCATATCTCGAGTTAATCTCCTCAGGGTTCTCATGACCAACCCAGGTGCGCTCAGCTCTCGCCTTGCTATATGGGCGATATTACTGTCTTCCTACCACATGATCTTTATTCAGCAAAAGGCTGTTGAAGGTCAAGCTCTGGCGGACTTTTTAGCGGCCGATCCAAGTTCGGAGTCAACCAGAATATATGAAGAGATTCCAGACGAGGTCCCCAATTCAAACATGGCTTTCGATGATTCCGCCTGGCGAATGTTCTTCGATGGTGCTTCAAGAACCGGGCCCAAGGGCAACATTGTCGTTGGGGTCGAAGTGGTACTGATTTCTCCCTCCGGCTTGGTGATCAACCGGGCGTATTCCCTTACAGAACCCTGCTCAAACAACGTGGCCGAGTACAATGCCTTGGTTATCGGCCTCCGACTTGCAAAGGAACTGGGGGTAGAGTAGCTAGAGGCGTATGGCGATTCACAGCTAATCGTCAATCAGATCCGGGGTTTATATGAAGTTTGTCATGAAGACATGATCCCCTATCATCAGGTAGCGATCGCCATCATTACGTCTCTGAAAGGGTTCTTCATAGAACATGTTCCGAGACTCCGGAACATTAAAGCCGACGCCTTAGCAGGACTGGCCGCTTCCCTGGCGGCCCCAAAATATACTCATCATTTGGTGGACGTAATAGGCCATGAATTGGTCTGTACCAAGAATACCATCCAATTTGCTGAGAGCTATTCTGTCCTGGCGGTCGATGAGACACAGGATTGGAGGCTCCCATTTATCGACTTCGCAGTTTATGGCATCTTGCCGGAGAACCCGAAAGAAGCCACCTCTATTAGAAGACGTTCTCTCAGATTCTTCTATGATACAGAAACAAAGATGCTGTATCGGCGATCATACGATGGATTATTGCTTCGGTGTTTGTCAAATACAGAGGCCAAAGAAGCGGTACGCAAAGCTCATGACGGCGTCTGCGGGGCCCATCAACCTGGCCCAAAATTGCTAGATCACCTACGCCGGATGGGCTACTACTGGCCTACGATGGTGGCAGACGCGATAAGACTACGCAAGAAAGTGCAAATCCTGTCAAGTCCACGCAGATTTCATACATCAACCATCTGAATTCCTACACCCAACGGTGGCATAGGGAATGACCCGAACCGAAGCAATAATCTGCTCATATATTTTGCTCATATATATATATATATATATATATATATATATATATATATATATATATATATATATATATATATATATATATATATATATATTCCTATAATAACAAATCTAATAATATGGCAACCCCTAATATATGGTAAACCCATATATGTATAGATCTTAAGCCACCTAAAATCTAAATATAATTTAAGCAACATTATAACCGCTAGCAATTTTATTAACCTTAAAATATAATTAAACATTATATATATATATATATATATATATATATATATATATATATATATATATATATATATATATATATATATTATTTTTTTTAAGAGAAGCATTTTATTGAAAATAGAGGTGGGCTCAAAAAGAGCAATACAGGTGCAGGGCAATAAAACACAAAATGGCCCTGAAAAGCAAGGAAATACAAAGTACATGTAGATATACGGTATTTCGAAAGTTAGAGGACAAACTTTCGAAAACCGCAGTGTTCCTAACCAAAACGAAATTTTGAAAACCCAAAATTTTGAACTGTTTGAAATTCAAAAAATTTACAGCATTGATGAGCGTGAACGGGAGCGATTCCGAGAAGAGAAGCTGTGTGGGTACGGGGCCCTAGGGGCACCCCCCGAGGCTGGGGGCGTGGCCCATGTGCGAGAGGCACGAGGACCTCGGGCCCCCCTCCACCCCCCCGCGTGCTGTGGCGCAGGCGGAAAGACCGAGGAGGGGCCCGGCGGTGCCGGCCCGGAGGGAGGAGGGGGGGCTCCGACGGAGGCCAGCCAGAGGAGGAGGGGCTCGACCTCCGGGGGGCGGGGGGCGTCCGTCGGGTGGAGAGGGCCGAGACGGGGGGGGAGGGGAGG